>PVHX01001864.1:0-138909 GCA_004024805.1 Geosciurus inauris
AATCAGACCAGAAACCCAACGTGTAATAGAAGAAAAAATAGGCCCAAATCTCCACCATGTCGGATTAGGACCATACTTCCTTAACAAGACTCCTATAGCACAACAAGTAAAATCAAGAATCAACAAATGGGATGGATTCAAACTAAAAAGCTTCTTCTCAGCAAAAGAAGTAATCAATGAAGTGAACAGAGAGCCGACAGCCTGGGAACAAATCTTTGCCACACACACATCTGATAGAGCACTCATCTCCAGGATATATAAAGAACTCAAAAAACTTAACATTTAAGTCTTTGTCTAGTCAGCTTTTCACTGCTGTGACCAAAAGACCTATATTTTGATGCTATTTTAAATATCCCATTGAAAACAAAATTTTCTCTTTTTTATTAGTGTATTATGATTATGCATAAGAGTGGGGCTCATGGTGACATGCACACATGCCTGTAACATAACTTGCTCCATTTCATTTCCCAGTACATCCTTTTTTCTAGTCATTGGTAGATAGAGGTGCAATTGACAAGAGTAATTGTTTTTATTGACCCTTTTCTTAGTTTATGTGCGATGCCATAACAAAATTACCATCAACTAGGTGGTTTACAAGCAACAAAGATTTCTATCTTACAATTCTAGAGTCTGGGAAATTAAAGATCAAGGCACCAGCAGACTGGATGTCTGGAGAGGGCTATCTGCTGCCTTGATGGAGACTTCTCAGTCTGGGCTCACAGCAGGGAAGGAGCAAGCAAATCCCCTGGGTCTCTGTAATTCAGGGCACTAATCCCCCTCCTGGCTTATTTATGCTGGAAGGCTCCCTAATACCTCCATGCTGAGGATTAGTTCCAACCCATGAATTGGGAGTGGGGAGCATTTAGACAACAGCAGTAGTGTTCCTGCAATTTCCTATTAATTCTAATAATGTGTTCATAGATTCATCCAGTTTCTTATGGAAACAGTTCCTTTTTGTGTTTTAGACACATTATTTCTTTTTGATGTTCTTGTTCCCGGGTCAGACACAGCATAGAGGAAGCGGTAATGAGCAATCTTGCCTTGATCTTTATTTTAAAGAGAATGCTTCTGAACAATTCAATATTGTACACATCATTTCATTATTTTGTTTGTAGAAGTTCATTAATTATTAGTTTAGGAAAAGTTTTAATTCTTCCATTACTGAGCCTTTAAAATAATAAAGGATTCTTAAAAATTTTATCAAAAAACTTTTTTTACATCTATTAAGACAAGACAGCTGTTTTTCTCCTCACCTCTATTAATGAAATATTGTATTAATAATGTATTAGTGTGTCCTATAATGTTGATGTGCTCCTGAAATACACCCTAATTGGTGGCATGCTCTGTCTTTTTACAAACATTGTTCTATTCAGTCTGCCAGTGTTTCATTTAGAGCTGTTTTGTTTATGAATGAAATTCGAACATGATTTTCCTTTACTCTGGTGAACTTGTTTGCTCGTAGAATCGGAGGTGCGTTGCCCTCTTGAAATAAGTTGTACAGTCTTCCCTCATATTCACTTCTTCAAATTATTTTATAGAACACTAACAGCATCTGTTTCTTTGAAATATCTAAAAGTCATGGGGGGTCTAACACTTTCTTGACAGGAAGTGTTTGAATTATTGACTCAGTTACTAAGTGGAACAAAGAAAGGGAAATTCCAGAGATGAAGCAGCTTCTCAGGTTTGACACAACTTGAACCTGCGTATAAGCTGAGAAGAAAGCACCAGGAAGGGTGAGATGAGAGACACAGGAGAGCAGGAAGGGCAGGGAGCAGAGGGCAGTCCCCAAGGAGTCAAGGGGTGGGAAGAATCAACTCAGACTAGAGGGAGCTGCTCTGTTCCACAGAGAGAGGCTGGAAGGACAGGAGGATAGGAGATATTTAAAGCCATACAGGACCAGAAGCAGAAGGAACTCTCACATGATGGCTTGATTTTATTTGAGAGGTAGAAAGAGGGCTTGCCTGCTAGAGAGGAAATGGTGAGTATGGATTGACGTAGGAAACAAGAACAGGGACATGGTGTCGGTTTTCTGTGAAGGGGCAAGGGTAGGTCACAGGCTGCAGCTTGGATTTCGGGGGCTTGTAGCAGGACTGACATGGACAGGGCTTGGTAGTCTGGGAATTGAGGGTGATTGCAGGATGTTGGTTGAAGAGATGAATCATGATCAACAGAGAGGCTAAAGAAACTGGGAACTGGATTCATCTGGGAAGGTAAAATAAAAAATAGGTAAGAGAGTGGGAGGGAAAAAGGACACAGAAAGACGGGCACAGTGATCGGAAAGAATATGTCTGAATTCTTGCTTGTCTGAGTGAAATCATCTGGGCTTGGGGTTAGTTTAGGCCTGGGGTCAACCCTGACATCACAGGAGGGGAAATGGCAGGAGAGTTTGTGATGAGGTCTGCTGGCACCAGAGCGATGTGAGCCAACTGCAGGGACAGTTTTCTTTATTTTGTGAAGTGTCACACATTGTAATTTAGTCCTCACACTAGGATAATTAAGTGGGTCCTATTATCTCCACCTTACAGATGAAAAGCCAGTGCTCAGATAGATGGAGTGCCATGCTCAGCTACTGAGATGGGCTTTCATTCCAGATCCTTCTGATTCCAAAGCTTTCACACTTAACCTCAATAGAGAGGCCAGGTAGTTGAGTGAGTCATTCCTGGGTCATAAAAACCTCCCAGAATGAGAGCAGGAGGGGAAGTCTTTAAGCCAGAGGATGCCAAAGGAAGAACAGGTGGCGGATGGGAGAAACAGGTGACAGAGTCCAAGAACCTCTGCTGCACGTGGGAAGAGTGGAGAACCATAGTGGGGAACTGGAGCCAGAGCTGCATTCCCTTGAGACGGTCACAGGAGAGAAGCCTTAAGGGAGAAGCAGGTGTCTGCATGTGGTCCTTGTCCTGAGGAGCTCTAAGTGGGGGTCTTGTCATTCAAACACAACTTGAGCCCCTAGGTGAGCACAATTGTAATGCAGGTGTATGTGCAATGGTGTGTGTGTTATGGCGAGATGGCAATACATTGCTGAGTCGATCTTAAAGAAGGAGACAGAACCACCTTTATTCACCAGCCAGTGGTCTGGATCCACCAGCCAGGGGGACAAGGGGCAGGCTACAATTCTGCACCCTCCAACCTCCCCCCAGGGTCTGAGTCCACCTTTATAGTCCAAAACTTATTAATCATAAGTGGCTGTTGCTATGATTCAAAACCATAAACAAACATTCAGGAGATCTAAAAGCGTAAGCAGAAGGGGAAGTGGGTCAAAACGACCCTAGTTGAGTACCAGTTAAAGAATGGTTACTAACATCCAGACAATCAATCTCTGATAGGGTACATTGACCAAGAAAAATGGGAACCAAAGAGGGAACAATTTTTACATTGTAGAAGAATTGCCATTTTGTGTTGCCAAACATGCTCTGCTAAGCAACTGTTGATGGGCACAGAGGTAACCTAAGAACAGTGTCCTACGGCCGGAGGAGTGGGTGATAATCATGGGGAACTTGCAGGGAGTGGCAAGAATGTTAAAGGACAGGCTAGGGTCACCTGGAAGTGTAAAGAGCCATAGGGAAATGAGCAGAGCCGTGGGGACAGGGGAGGCAGTGCCCAGCATTGCCCACAGGCTTCAGGGAGGAGGTGATGTTTGCAGACTCTGAAGACATGTTGGATGAGTGGGTGACTGCCAAGAGGAGGTGAGGAAAACACTCTCTGAGAGGATGGCGGTCCCAAAATGTGGCAGGGAAGGGAAGGGAAGTTTCTAGTTCCAGGATGTGTTCTGGATATGTGGAAACAAACATCTGGGCACTAAGACAGAGTTCTCTGACCCAGTTTAGGTGGCCCAGCCAGCAGCTGGTGGGTCCTCCTGTCTGCCTTCTTCCTCTTCCCACCACAAAGTGAGTCTGCCCTGCATGGCGCTGATCGCTTCCACCGCAGGTCCTGAGGTAGGGTTATGGGACTCTGGCCCTGTGCCTTCTCATGGGTCAAATGCAGGCGATTCTTGGTAAATGGGTGTTCCTTGAACATTATAAAATACACGGTCACCTCGAAGGCATGGTGGTGTGTGGGATCTCTGGAGGTGGTGTCCTCTTGCTCATCTGTGCACACCATAGGAGGCCCTCCTTCCTCTTCCTCTTCCCTCCACCCACCATCCACTTCTCAGTTCCCAACACATGCAAGAGAACTGAGTGAGGCATTGCACATTTAGGATTTTTCCTGGTCCCCATTGCCACCGTGAGGCAGACTGTTTCCACTTTACATGTCACGAAACTTAGGCGCAGGGAGATTGGGAAATTTCACTAGGTACAGACATCCTTTCTAATTATACAGATTATTAAATTTGTTAAAAATTTTATTTTTGTGTTTTATTTATTGGTCCATTGTAATGATACAGAACAGTGGGATTAATTGTGTGTGGTCATACATGCTCATGGTATAACAACATGATTTGGTTAATTTTGTCCCCCAGTATTGTATTTCCCCTTTCCCTCCCGCTCTTCTCTTCCTGGTCCCTTTCCTCTACTCTGATTTCCCTGTGATTTTCATGAGACCTTCCCCCACCACCCATACACACACCTTCTTTTCCTTTTTCCTCTCTAGCTTCCACACATGAGAGAAAACACACAACCCTTGACAATCTGAGTTTGACTTATTCCACTCAACATGATGTAGAGCTTTTATTTAAAAAAGAAATAATGCATGCATACATTTATATCCATTATCTCCAATTTTGTTCTTCCTAAACCCAGATAGAAAAGTCCTGTTATTTCCATTGGCATCCCTTACTCCAAGCCTGTAAGCAGCAAATGCTGGAGCTGAACTAGCAGAACTCAGCTTTGGGGATCTTTTATTTATTCATCTATATTTATCTATCTGTGGTGCTGGGAACTGAACCTAGGGTCTCATGGCCTTGCCCATGCAATCTCTATATTAGTGTGACTCAGTGATAGAGGGTTTGCCTCACACACATGAGGCCTTGAGTTTGATCCCCAACATTGCAAAATGAAAAATAATAATAAAGAAGAAGCCACGAGTTCTACCAGCCCTAGCTCCAGCACTCCGCCTTGCTCCTCTGCAGTCTGCTCACAAGGATCATGCTGCACTCCCAGACCTGTTCCAAGGTGTTGGTGAGATTCCGTAGCTCAGGACCGGTTAACACACAGACAAGAGAGCCTGGCACACAGCCAACGCTCAGTGTGTATCTGCCATCGCCATCACTAATCCTAGTGGTAAGTGCAGACTGGCTCAGAGAGGTGAACTAATTTGCCCATGAAAACACAGCTCAAATGCTGCTCAAATCCAAGCCCTCCAGGTTCTGGAACATACTTCATTGCTGCAGAAGAGAGTGCTCTGAGGTCCCATCGTGGAGTTGAGCCCTGGGCAAAGAGTACCCTTCCAGGTACATTTTCATTTACCTTACCAAAGGTTGTCTGAGCACCTCCCCTGAGTGGGACTCTGGAGGACTTCCTGGGCTCTGATTCCTGCCTATGACCCCAGATCAGTGGGGGACATTAGACACAAGAGAAATGAACAGGGAGCCCTGAAGGGACAGGCCTCTTGACACGGCTTCCAGAAACACCAGGGAAGTGCCCCAGAATCCATCCACCAGAGGAAGGCTGCAGGCATGGGTGCCGGGGAGCCGGTACATAAATCCTGAGAGGTACATGGGACAATGGCAACAGGCATGAGACTGGGAGGAAAGGGGACATGGGAGGAGAGGCAGAGCTTGCAGACGTCAGCTTCAAGCCCTGGAACTCCGCAGCAGGCAGGGACCCACCCCAGCTCACCCAGCTCCGTGCTGAACGCCTGGATCCACCTGCCTATCTGCTTTCCAGCCCTGTTCTCTTGGGTGGGAAGCAAGTCCCCATGAGTGCCTCAGTCTCCTTGCTAAATATTCTTCATATTATTCTTGCTAGGCAGGGTTATTATGGCAAATGTTCTTCAAATATAAGCCTTCTGTAATTATTATTTATCACAATAATGGTTAGCATGGGCATTATTTGAACAGATGTGAAAACAGGCCCAGAGAATTTCCAAGTTCTCCTAATGAGCCAGAAACATCAATTCCATTATTATTATTATTTTAATCCCAGCTCCTCTCCTCCCTCTGAGGATGAATTGGGATGATTTTTTTCTAGGGTTGCAGTGACAGTATACCACAGACTTGGCAGCTTAAAAACAGAAATTGACTTTGTCATCATTCTGGAGGCTGGAAGTTCAAGGAAGTCCAAGATGAAGGTGTTGGACTGGTTCCTTCCCAGGACTCTTGCTTGATCTTCTCCATGTGTGCCCATAGATGAATGTCCTGGAGAGACAGAGAAAAAGATAAAGGGGGAGAGGGAGAGGGAGAGGGGGAGAGGGAGAGAGAAAAAGAGAGGGAGAGAGGGAGAGAGGGGGAGAGAGAGAGGGAGAGAGGGAGAGGGGAAGAACACCAACAACTCACCTTTCCTCTGCTTTCTGTTTTATCCAGGTCCTCAGCCAGTTGGATGCTCCCACCCACATTGGAGGAGCATGGGCCCTCCTCACTCAATCCAATGGTTTAAATGGCAATTTTCCTGAAATATACAAACACAGAAATAATGCTTTACCAGCTATCTGGATATATTTTGATCCAGTCAGGTTGACAGATAAAATTAGCCATCATATAAACTATAGTTGATATACAAAAAACTGCACACATTTAATGTGTACAGCTTGTGTTTGGGCAAATGCAGGTGCTCATAATACCATCACAACCAGAGTACTAACCATATCCATCATCTCCAAGTATTTTCTCATGTTTTTGTGCTTTTTTTTTCTATAAGAACACCTAAAATAAGATCTACTCTTCTGCCATATTCTAAAGTGCACAATAAAGTATTATGAACTGTACGTTCTATGCCAGATAACACACCTCTAGAACTTATTAATTTTACATAGCAGAAAGGTTGTACCCATAGAAAAACAATGCCCCATTTCCTCTTCCCCTAGAGGCTGGGAGTCTGGCGGGCACTCGCTGCTCTCTGCTCTGAGTTTGACTGTTTTAGGTACCTCATTTCAGTGGAATCTGTACTGTATTCATCCTTCTGTGACTGGCTTACTTCACTCAGCATAATGCCCTCTGAGCTCATCCACGCTGCTGCACAATGGCTGGCATCATGAGCATGGAGCAAAGTCAGACCCACACCCTGGCCACCGGACTTGGGCCTAGCATCAGTGTAGGGTCAAAGGCAAATGGAGGGGTATGTGGGCATCTCCCCTCTGGCTGGACCATGAGCCTGTTCTCTGACTGGTGGCAAGCAACACATAGCTTGGTGGTGGAGACACTGTCTTTAGAGACCAGGACACCAGAGTTGATTTTGGTTGTATCGATGCCCCTCCATAAAAACAAAAAAAGGACTAAAAAGCATACAGTGCAGGGGCACTCCAAAACACCTTTTCACATGGTCTCTTGACTGTGTCATGGACAGTCCTTGGATTCATGTCATCCTCTCCCATTTTCCAGGACCTTTGCCCTTTCCCTCATTCCAAAGCCAGCTGCACCTCCTTTCTGGAGCACCCTCCTTACCCATTCCATCCTGGGCGGAGGGGCTCTGCCTGAGGTGCTGGAGTTCCCACCAGGACTACAGCTCCCTTCCAGGAGCAGGGACTTTGTGGCACTGGGCATGCCAGGGAACTGGAGGACAACATAAAGCGGTGTTCCAGTCCTTCCCAGCTCTGACACTCTGCAGGTCAGTCTACAGACCCTAACTCTGGGATGTAAGAACCCCCTACCCGCTCCTTGCACCTTCACATTATAGCAGAACTGACACCCCTGTAGGCAGTCACTTGTGTCTGGGAGATGAGTGGATGGAGAGGAATTTGGTTGATTGCAGTGAGTGTGTTGGGGCAGAGGTGCGGCTTCAGTCTAGAGGATGCAGGAGGAAGTACCATGGCCTCACTTTTGTTTGTTCTTGTAAAAGAAACACAGGGTTTGATGCAGTGAGCCCTGCACTGTGGGAGGCCTGAGAACACAGGGATTCTGACTTTGAGGAGAGGGTGCCGACCATGAACACATTGTCAAGATACAGTGGGGGCTCAAGGTCACAGACACACCTGCTCCAGAAAGCCCTCCAGAGGATAGTGACCTGGGCCAGGGTCCATCAAAGTAGTTTCAGAAGAGGGGGCTTGGGTCAAGTACGTGCTGGGTAACCCTTAACAAGCCCTTCCACAGATTGGGTATGGGAATGAGAGTACAGGTGATTACAGAGAGCTTTGGAAGCACTCTCTAAACTGTGAATTGCATTATAAATGCTAATTATCAATTAGAAGGTGCTTGCTCTGGAATGTGATAAAGTTCAAATTCCTTAGCATGACCGTCACAGCAGCTGTCACCTGCAGTCACCCTGGGCTACAGACTCCAGGCATGCAAGCATCCCATACCAGCCGCACCTGGTCACATCTCCATGCCTTTTCCATGCTGCTCCCACACCTGGGGCACCTGCCCCTTACCTGCTTCTCTGCCAGGACTGAAATCCACATCACCCTGCATGCACTGTGTGCACCATACACAAAGCTGGGACCATTAGCTGCCCTCTCCTCCACAGACACACCTCCAGAAAAGTCAGGAAAGACCAAATTCGTTCAACAGCCCTGCAGTCTCTTCTCAAGATATTTGTTTCTGATAATCCAGTAGGTGAGATGGTACCATAGATGGGTCTTCTCCTGATTCTTCCTGCAAATCCTCAGAATGAGCCCACACATAGCCCTTTTCTTGCACTATGAGGATGTTTGTCCTGCAATTTGTTACAGTAACACAAACCAGGGAGAGGGAAGTCATCCTAATGCTCAACGATAGAGGATACTGAACGAATTAAAGAAAAGATGAAAACCTGTTAGCTGACCACTCAAGTTATTCTTTACATGTATTTAAAAATAAAGAAAAATGTTCAAATAAATGGAAAATTGAAGCTGAAAACAGTTTAATTATGTGTTCCCATTATTGTACAAAACTAGAAAAAACATAATAACATGAAAATATATAAAATCAAGATTGGGTATGGGAATGAGAGTACAGGTGATTTTAATTCTCTTCACTATATTTTTCTCAATATCCTATGAGAAATTATTTTCTATGTTATCAGGCAAAATAAATGTGGTTTAATTTTTTTTATTACCTTGACTCAGATGACCCAAATTTATGTATTCTGGAGTTTATGTATTATAATTGTCAGCCAGCCAGCCAGCCTAGGAAGAATGGTGTGTCTTATGACGTTGGCTGTGCTCATGGTCACCCTGGGATGTAACAGAAGCAGATGAGGACTGGGGAGGTGCAGATGTGAAGTGGGTGGTTGTGGACTGTGGAAGTCCCTTCTACACTGAGACCTGACTTTTCTGCATGAAGTGAACAAGCACCCACCATCTGCTCTGCAGTGGTTTGGACAGCAGCATCTAGGAGCAGACTGGGGTGCAGGGGCAGGATGTGGGAACAGTGTACCACAAGCGTGCTGGGCAAGATCCAAGGTGACTCCTGAGTTAGGCCCTGTGCTGACAGTCAGGAAATGGTGGATGCCAGTTGGAAGATTCCAAGACAAGGGCCTGGGAAGCAGGGGCTGGTCCCAATAGTCCTAACAGACTTGTGAAATCCTTTACAAATGCCAGACCCTGTGCTCCACTGGCCTTGTGCAAGCTCGTCATTTATACTGAGGACAGAAAGGAAGCTCAGGGAGCCCATGCACCCAGGACACTGGGAGACCAAGCCCTAACAAGGACCCCATCCCTGCCACTCTCCTGGGACTCCACTAAGGCTAATGGTACCCCCTCATTGGCAAGACCCCCACCTCCAAGGAATTGCTCAGCTCCTGCCCTCAATTCCCTCTGTAAGTAGAGATAATGCCCTCAGTTTTGCCTGCCTTTGATCATTCTTTTAAGCAGCAAAAGGACTAACAAATGGAGCCCATTCCCTGCGCATGTGAGACCTGCGATTGTCATTATTTGGGCAGGCTTCACGCTCACCCACTTCATTCTGAAGAAACCCAAACCACCCCCTAAACAACAGCGTTCATATAAATGCATCCTTGGAAGCCGTGAAGGCTCCAATTAAGATTTTGATGTCTAAAATAAAATGCATGCCATCTCTTCTGATAAAGTAATTTACTAACACCCTACATAAAGGATCCTTTTCATTTAAATGGAGAAGAAATCTTAATAATGGATGATTGCTTTATGAATATGAAAATTATATATTCATTGCATAATCAGCCATTTAATTGACACCTCATTGCATCTCCTATGGAGTGCATGGAACAGATTTGCCACCACGTGATAGATTGTTCCCGTGCTTCTTTTTGAAAGCAAGGGGACTGTCATTTAGCTACGATTATATGGAAATATACAGTTGAAATCTTCCATCATTAAGCACATGCTGTATGCAAGAAGACACTGTTGGAGAGGTTGCAATCTTCAGGGAGACCCCCTCATCATAATAAAGCTCAAAATTCATGAGACTAGTGCACAGGGTATTCTAATACAATTTAGATTAAATCTGCATCAGAGAAGGCTTTCCACAGAAATGGGGAAAGAGAAAAACAAAGTAAAATGAAAGCCAAGCCATAAGGACCAGCTATGGACCAGTGCTTCAAACTTACTTTGCTGTTTAATCTATAGTAGAACACTGGCGGGCATTGTTTGCTGTCTCACACTTAAGAATCCAAGCCTCAGCAATACGAGTCCACCTTCCTGAACACGGGTTATAGGATCAAGAAGAGAATCTTCCGGTTTGAAATACACACTTACTATTTGTTGGAGTTTGAACCTGGCACATCCCCAAAGCTCATGCTGAAGGTTTAGTTCTTAATGCAGTAGTGTTCAGAGGTGGGCTTGGGCAGTGACTGGACCATGAGGGCTCTGAACTCATCAGTGGGTTAATCCACTGAGGGACTGATAATTTGATGACATGATAGATAGGTCGTAGAAATTTTAAGAGGTGGGGTCTTGTTGAAGGAACTGGTCATGAGGGGCACGTCCTTGACGGGTATATCTTGCCCATGACCCTCTAGCCTTCTCTGTCTTTCTCTCTTTCTACTTCTAGCTGCCTGATGTGAGCAGCGTCCCTCCACCACACCGTTCCCTCATGATGTTTCCACCTCAATACAGACCTAAAAGCAATGGAGCCAGCTGACAATGGACTGGAACTTGTGAGACTGAGTCAAAATAAACCTTTCCTCTTCTTATGTTGTTTATCTCAGGTACTTTCTCATGGCAATGAAAAGCTGACTAACACACTGCTTCATACCATTGACTTCCGCATGAGTTACAAAGAAGAAAAGCTCACAAGGTTCCTAGTACAAACAACCTCAGAGTGCCAGGACAGGGGTCATCCCAAGTAGACTGGGAAGGACAGATCAGTATGTGGGCTGAAGGCAATGGGGTGGCAGGTATCCTAGAGAGAGGCAAGGAGCATAGGAAGTTCACTGTGTTGTCCTGGTGAGCTGGTTACTACGTGTACATGTGCCTGCCGAAGTAGGCCTGGACAAAGTGCTCCTTTCTGGAAGGGGATGCTGAGCCCTCCACAAGACACTCAGCTTTGTGTGCATCTGTCCTTGGGGAACAGGAGCACAGTAGAGATCTGGAGGCAGGAGATCCATCAGGGCAGTTCCACTCCAGGGCGCACACGTTAGCCAGGCGCTGCAGTGGTCATGGGCAGATTTCAGGCTGGCTGTGGGGATGGCATTTGAAGAACTGGATGGAACCAAAGGATCTCAGCAAGCCAGAGAGACCTCAAGGAACCCCAGAATCCAGCCTTCTTCAAGAAACGAGATTGCCAATTACAGCAAATAAGAATACCTCATTAAATCTGAATTTCAAGCAAAAGACAATTTGCTTTTCTTTTTTAGTATAAATAGGTCTCAGAGAATGCACAGAAATGAAAGTTCACTGAAATTCATGTTTAACTAAGTGCTCTGTATTTTATCTGGTTATCTATTCCAGAGAGACAAAAATCTCCAAGTGACATAGTCTGTCTCCCTACAAATGGGCCCTTGAGCACCTCAAAGCAAGAGCCCCCCTCCCCCAGCCCTGCAGCAGGCTGTGCTTGCTCTGGGGCTGCAGGTGTACTGCACCATCCCAAACCAGAGCACCTTGTGGCCAGTTTGTACCATCAACATAAGCTGACCCCAGCTGTGAGTGTGTGCCAGGGAACCAACAGGAAGATCAGTGACAGGGCATGCATGAACAATGGTGGGATTCAAGGGCCACAAACACCACATCATCGCTTGCGCTGCCCTCGGCAAATGGGAAAAATAATACTCTGGAAATAAAGTACTATCTTCCTGCTGTTTGTTCTCTTCTTCCCATTCAGTGACTATGAACTGACCTCTGGAGTGACAGGCCCCTTGCAGCATGGCACGGGGAAGAGCGAGCCCCAGCTCCGCTGGCAGCCTTGTGCCCAGGTTTCAAACGTTGGTGTTGCCACTCACAATCTGTCTCACCTTTCACTGACCCTGTTTTCTGGAAAATGGCTCTAATAGTACAGTCATGGGATGTCATTTTAGAGGTCAATTTAAATAACATAGCCACTTAACCAAAATAACATTTACCCAAAGCTGGCTTCCCTCTCCAACTTCATCCACATTTTCTGTTCATGGAAAAAGACAGATGACTTCATAACCACAAGGTAGTGAGGAGATGATGTGATTGAGTGGGGCCCAGGGGCAGAGGGCATTTAGCTTGTCTGAAGGTGTGAGTGTGGCAGGCACAAACTTCTAAACATCAGATCTTCTGAGGCTTCCTGCCGGTGAGATGCTACCTGCCTCCACCCTTGAATATCCCATTCAGTTCATGCAGTTTGTTGGGGACTCCACCAGTCCCCAGGACAGGGCACATGACCCACAACCAGATAATCACCTCCTGTCTATTACAAAGATGATCTGCAAAGGCTATCAACTGTCCTCTGAGATTTAGAACCCCAAGCAGTCACCAAAGCCTAGAACTCCTGGGTCATTCTGCAATCATATCTGAGACTGAAGAGGGACACTTGTGACATAATTCAGAACTGAACTGAACTATGTCTGAAGCCAGAGCTGTCTCCTGGACTTACACATCCAGGACCCTAGGGAGGCTCCTTTGTCCTAAGCCATTTTGGTTCAAAGCTTTACTCCTTGTAATTAGTTCCCCTGCTAGGTAACATCTTGCATTAATTTCTCAATTACTTAGTGTTGTGCAAACTACCAGCTAAATAAAAGACACCATTTAGAGACAAGTAGTATGAAACCCTGTCAAAATTTAGTTCTTTCATGACCAAGTTGTTATTTTACCAATGGGATCTACATTTCAAATGTTTATGAGATGTTTCTATTTGAGTTTTAATTTGAAGGTGACATTTCCTCCAGACATAGGACAATAATAAATCAACAAATATTATTCTCACTTAAAATGTAAATCAGATTCCACTAATATACTTTAAGGAATTGTTGATATTTTCCAGAATATTTAATAAGTTGTAGATTGTGGAAAAATAATAGCTCACAAAGTAGATGGTGATTCATGATAAATTATATCTTTTTCTAAATTCTTAAAACATTTCTGAGTTAGCTCCAAATTTTTTTTATTATAGCACATTTAATTTTTTATGAAGTTCAGTTTTCTTGTATGCTGAGAATTTTAGGAATATTCAATTTCTATCAGCACCATTTCATCCCAACAAATCCATCACAACAGAGCACCTTTACCCAGGAGACTTCACAGTCTGGTTTATTAACACCCTCGGGACACGGAAACACATCACTCCCTCATCTGATGCGAAGCAAAGGTCTTCTTGAACTACAGACATAGACATGGAGCCAGATTTGAACTTCAATTTTTGCCAAAGATCAAGAGACAAACACAAAGAATCACAGATCCAGATGTCAAAGAACAGTTCTCTTTGCCAGTGGCCATGAAATTCTTAATCTGATTTGCACTCAAGTAGACAAATATAAGTACAACCAAAAAGACCTAAAAATTCTCTGTCATTTCTCACCTAACAAACTAGATCTCTATGCTCCGCGAAATCCATTGACAGAGACCACCAAGTGATCAGGTTGTAAACCAAATGCCCAGTCCTTGCTGCCACTAAGGGGCGGTCACTGTGGTCAGTGAATCAAAAACAAACAAAACATGAAGTTGGCAGGGAGAGCAATAAGACAGTCAGCAAAGTCCTAGTGCCACTTGGAACTCACACCTATAGTCAAGAAAAAACGCTCCTGAGCGTGACGAGTCAGCTCTGGCATCGTTGGCCTGTCTCTGGTAGATGGCGCTTACGCATCTATCCATCTCAGTGGATGCACTTGCCCAAATGGCAAAGGATATTACTTTTAAGAAGGCAAATGCATGGCTCTCATACAAATAGAAAGTGAATCTATGGCAAAGATTTTGTTTCATATTTAATAATGAAAAAAATCAATGATACGTTGCTAATGGCTCCACATAATTGTTTTAATTTTATATCCTCAGAATTTTAATCAAAAAGTAATAACTTGACCTGCTAGTGTTGCCTGTGCTGTGGGATGTGCAAGTGGCCCTGTGCATTTCAACTAGTGGATAACATTACTTCACTCGCATTATGCTATAAGTGATTCAAAAGGGAACATCAGAGAGTGTGGATATGTGAGTACGAGAGGGAAAGGTTGGCACCTGTCCCCAGGGGAGGGACTAGAAGTGACACCTCCTCTACCAGTTTTGAGTCTTTTCACACTACAAGTTCATATTAAACAAATTATGAGAGGCCAATATTACAGAGTTAAATTCTTTGGGATCATGTAAAATATTGGAAAACCCAAACTAGTCCATATAGCATTTATTCCTGTCTCCTCAATAAAATGCTGCTTTTTTTTCCCCTTAAAAACCAAACAAATAAGAACTGAAACATAGCATGTACCTACTAAAATAACTGGATCTAAAAGAGATTCAGAACATGTTCATAATAAGACTTATACAGACATGTGCATGTGTATCTACATTAAAAATGTATAATTAGCATATCATGTGTCATGGCAACATGCAGTACACATACTGAATACCCAGTGATTCAGGAGACTGAGGAGAAGGATCACAAGTTCAAGGCCAGTCTCAGCTACTCAGCCAGACACTGTCTCAAGATTAAAAAAAAAAAACTTAAAGGGCTGAGATGCAGCATTTGTTGAAAATGTACAGCAGGCCAGTTCTTCAGTAACCATTTTTTGAAAGATAAAACAAGGGAAAGTGGACCTCGTCTGGGCTTCAGTCATGCACATAGTGGTGCGAGGTATGCATGTACCATTGATGAGCTTTGCATCCTTTGTGTTTGGGGCAAGTTTCTTTCCTTCTCTAACTTTCAGTTTCCTCCACTGTAAACCGACCATGGTCCTGGAAGCTTTTGTCTATACCTTATTTTCCACAAAGAATTGAATAAATGGCAGGAAGGAAAGAAGTGAGGGATCTGAGAAAAGGAGGCTGAGAAACTGGAAGATAGATAGCCTTGTGGTTGCTACACCTCCGGAGAATTAGTCCACAGTCTCAAAGGATAATCTTGCAAGAGATTAAAGCTCTTTGGGGACACCTGTGGACACCCACAGTGCAGTGAGCATCATTTGGGTGACAGCATCAGTGCAGGCTCCCCAGATGAGTGAGCTCTTTGACACTCCAGCCAGCCTTGTAAAAGAGTATGAGAATATTGATTTAAGCAGTGCTGGCAACAGGAGAAAATTAGTCAAGGAATGGATAAACTGTAATTTATTTATAAATAATAAAAATGATAGCTAAAATGATTGATGTAGATTGCGTGCTATTGATTGGAAAAGAAGAAATTGTAAAGGCCATTTATGTGAACCTTTCAGATTCATCAACCAACATTTGATGTTGCTTGTAGCTAAACATTCATGTGCTAAAGTCCAAAAGCACACCTGAGAATAATACACATCAATTCGGAACGAGGCTACATTTAAAAGATGGCAAGACAGAGCAGCAACTCAAGCTTTAGCTATTTGAGCTGCCATGTCTATTCTAAGTGGTAGATGCCATGGTGTCTGATGCACTTTACATACATTTCTATCATTTTTTCATAAAAACAGTTTTTAAAACCCTGTACATGTGTATTTCAGTGAGAGGAGCTTTCCTTCAAAGAGTTAGTTGTTAGATGGGGTATGCTAACTTCCACAATCTAGGAAAAGGTCACCAACATGATCCCAGATGGCCTTTCTTGTCCAAGTGCTATTGTGTTATTTTTTGTTTATAATTAAAAAGAAGTTAGCCATGACCTTCTGCATCATGTTCCCCTAAAGTCTTCATCTTCCACCTGCTACTTGATCCCACAGCCATGTCCCTTGCTAGGTCCTGAGGTCCTGTTATGACAGACTCACATCCAGGTCCTGGCCATTCACTTTTTAATCTGTTGTTCCCTAATGATATTATCAAATACATAATAGATTAAAACAGATATATTGGTCTTACAGTTTCTGTGGGGACAGAAGTCCAGGACAGTTCAGCAGAGTGCTCTTCTCCAGGGTCTTGTGAGATTATAAAGAAGTCCTCATCCAGGTCTCCTGCCTCATGGGAGGATCTGCTTCAAGCCCAGGGCGTTGTTGGAAGCGTTCAGCTCTTTTCAGATATTTGGACTGAGGGTCTCGGTTTCTCACCTTTCACTGGCTGGAAACTGCCCTCAGGTCCTTGCCACATTCTCCCAAGGGCAGCTACTATGTAATTTGGTCTTTACTGTCAGCAAGAGGGAGCAAGTCTCCTGCAAGAGAAGCAGGCCTTGCAAGTTCCCGCAAGGTTATCATAAACATGTAATCATGGCTGTCCACGTCCCTTGGCTGTAATCTCTCGGTCAGGAGCAAGTCCCAGGCTCTGCACCTGCTCATCAGGACCAGAAGGCAAGGATCATGGAGGATCTCTACATTCTGCCCACCATGCACTTCTAATCTTAAAGTCTTCCTTAAAGGCTTGACTTCCTCTAATCTGACTTGAATATTTCAAACCTCTTGAATACATTTTCCATTTGCGTGATGACTGACTTTCTAGTTCCTGGCTTTGGCCAGCAACCCCAACTCACGTCTCTCCTGTGTGTGGAAGAGGGTCTCCCTAAGCCCTGGGACCCCATCCCTTCTCTGCTGCAGAAATTCCTGATGTACCTGCCTTTCATCAGCAGCTCCAAACAAAACCTGCTGAGTAACTGCTCTGTCCCACATGCTGCAGGTGACAATTTCCCATATATTTTCTCTAAACAATGTAACCTTTCCACAACTGAGGTATTTGAAATCCATTTCACAAATGAGAAACTGGAGACGCAGATCGATTTGATTGTCTTTCCATAAGCACATAGGTAGACGATGGCAGGCATGATCTGAAATCTAAACCCCTCTGTTTTTTCCATTGCACCCATCACCTTTGAAATGCACATTTCCTATTATATCCAAGGTTTCAAGCTGTTTATAAACAGTTCCACCCTTCTCTAGGCAAACAGCTGGTGTTAATCACCAGCACTGAATATCTCATTCTTCCTTCCCACGGTTTCCCATTCATAGTTCAAGCCTCTCTTGGCCTTTGCTTCATATCCCCTTTATGTCAAACCTGAGATTCATTTACAAAGTATGAAATAGAATAAGAGTGCATGGGACCAGTATGATACTCTACAAACACTTAGGGGAGGGATATGGCTATATTGCTTATGTTTTTCAGTTATTGCTCAGATCCTTACACATCCAGTTAGAAACTATCTCATCCAAAGTTGAATATCCCATATATCCACATGTTCCTTCAGTTCAAAAATATTTTAGAGCTTTCATTTTACTGTCAAATGGAGAAGTAACTTACATCTGGCCTACAACTATTTCATGCTAATACAGAATGGAGCAGATAAAAGGAGGAGCTGCACCCCCAGGAGACCAATCGTCCGTTGTTGCTGGGATACACTTTCTGGGTCAGACCTCTGGCCAGGCCATCTTGGTGTCTCAGGTCCCAAGGTTGTTGCTCACCATCAGTATTAACCAAGTCAGAGCTTTGGGGCAGAGTGACTCTGACAGGGAGATATTCTAGCCTCAGCTGCACAAAATGCTATAAACTGTCCTGGACTTGTTTTTATTCTGCATAACAAAAGATCCACCAACTCAAGGCTTAAAGCCACAATGAGTGTGTGGTTTTGAGGCTCAGTTGAGTGGTTGGTTCTTCTACTGGTCTGGCCCTGGTTCATTCATGCATCTGTAATCAGCTGAAGATCTACTGCAAAACTCTTTCTGGGAGTTTGAACATCAAGGAAATTATAAGAGAACTGAGATTATTAGGGTCAACTGGCCCATTTGTCCCTCATCTCCCATCAAGTTACACTGAGCTCATTGAGCAAGCCCCAGTATGCAGGTGCCTTCAAGGCCCAGCTTATGCCATGCTTGGTGCTATTCTCCAGAGCAAGGCACATGGCCAAGTCCAGATTTGATACAGAGGAGCATGCAAAAGGAAAGACTTTCAGGGAGGTGTGTGCATGTTGGGACCAACATGCAGTCGACTCCTCCAGATCCTCCTGAAGAGGCTTGTCTAAGACTTGGGAGCAAGACTGGCCTCTGCCTTTCGTCAAGCTCCACTTGACTTAAGGAACCTGCCACCTTCCCTGCCTCCCTGCTGCAGGGTCCCAGTTTACATGCACCGTGTTCACAAGTGAGCATGCTTCTTCCCCAGCAATCTGCTTTGCATCCTCTGTCCTGCAACAAAAGACATGTACTCCATTTACGTTTCTGTGACTAAGAGAACATTCAGGAGATTATTTGCAGAACAATGAAGATCTGATTCAAGGTTATTTTTCTCTGAGACTATGACTGAGAAGCGGCTGACAACTTCTCTTGCTGAAAAAGCTGAACAATCAAATCTGCTCACTGTCCATGGTGACAGTCTCAAGTTGTGATGTCTAACACACAACTTAATCATAGAAGCAAAAATGTAAAAAGTAATAACAAAGAATAAAATAAAGGGAAATGTATCCATCCCTGTAACTCAGAAATCTCACGAGGCCAAAGAAGACCTAATCCTGATTTGGTTTCCTTTGTCTCTTTTTTGACCACATTTCTCAGAGACTTTCTCCATTTGGTGAGCAAAATGGTCCCCAAAGAGTCCTGCCAGGAACAAGCTCTCTGCATTCCCAACATAAGTGGTCAGTGTCCACCAGACAACAGCTCATACATAGCCTTTGGGGCTATCTTTTCCACTGGGCAGAAATCATTTGCTTCATTAGCAGAAAAGGCTAAGGTTGACAGGAAATGGCACGCAGAATTTGATGCCTTAGATATCAAATTTCAAAAGAAAGCTAATTTCCTTATTTCAATAATCCTTGGGTATACTAGTGAAGGATGCCCCATTCTGACATTGTGAGGACTCCTTCTAAGGTCTTGGTCTCTACTTAAGCACTGGGTATGTTTTCTTATCAATCACCACATTATAACAAGAAGTCTAAGCATAGTAAGAAACTGTGACAGGGAACCCAATCAGTGTAGAAGAGGAGGATTTAACCTCTTTTGACCAATAAGGCTTATACTAAATAAAAAAAGAAGGATACAACATAAATGGTGATAATTTTAGCTTCATAAAATAAATTCTTACAGCTTGAAAATTACAAGCCAATAGATCTGAAGATGATTCTAAGACTAAACAGGCAGAAGTTTAATGTTAAGACATCAAGATGCAGACTAAGGTTCTGACTTTATTATCTCTCAGCGTCTCTTTTCTTTCTGAACAACAGAAAATGACCAATTGTTCTGCATCTTCATCCTTTCAGATTTTCTCACAATCTTCCAGTGTAAACCATGGCTTCTGCTTCAACTAAAATGTTACATAAGGTTCTGTGAACAGCCCTGTGGTCCCATAACTTCACGGCCACTTCAGTAAGTGAAGGAGACTCAGTAGACAAAGTGATTGTCACCCTGAGGTCTAAAACCCAAGCAGTTGCTAAGTCAGGGAGCCTAGGGATGGGGATTGAAAACTCCAGACAATGGCGGAGCCCCTGCAAAGGCTACCACTGGGCTGGGCCTTCCCAAGGTGGAGGAGTTCACAGCGGGTAGGAGCCTCTACAGAACCCAGCCTCCAGGACAGAGCATGAAGTAAGACTGGAGAGGGCTGCCCTTTAGGATCAAGGAGAGTTTATTCTTTATCCTAAAAACAATGAGATGGCATTCAAGGACTTAAACCCGAGTCAGAACAGGGAAAAGAGTAGATTTGCCCTTTGAAACTACAGTTTGTCTCTTCAAGGAGAATGGATTGGAAGAGGCCAAGGTTGATCGTGGCTGCACCCATAGGAAGCAGCTGCAAGTGCCCGCATGGGAATGGGGGGATGGGGATGAAAACAGTGGCAGAGCTATAGGTGTGAGGCCACCTGAGAGGATGAACCTGGACACAGGCAAGGAAAAACATTCAGCTGGCATGGCAAGATGCGACAGGAGGTTCCACAATGGCGAATCACAGGACAGATTCTGCAAACTGACTGACAGTTTTTTGGTTTTAAAAGGAAATTTCACATAAAAATTCAGATCTTTTTCTTCTTTTGAAAAAATGAGATGTGTTACTATTTGAATGCAGTCCTCCTTGGCAACCATGTGCTGGAGTTGGTAGGTGGCTGACTGTGAGACTGTGAAGAGCCCCTGCACCATCCTTCTAAGGCCACCACACTCTGGGTTCTAGCACCCAACTTCCTGAATTTATTTACCTACCTACCATGTATATTTACAGGTTTCCTGCCTGAAACAGAATTCTCAACAAGTTGGAACATGAATCCCATATACAGAAAAACGTGTCAAAGATGTATTTGACTCAATGTGGAAACTACAAGATGGGAAAGCTAGTTCAAATGAAAAATCAAGAAACAGGAAGATGTGTGTGCATGTGTGTGTGTGTATGTGTGTGTGTGTGTGTGTGTGATATAGCAATAACATTTCCTCTCTATGTGTTTGCAAACAAATGTATTTCATATGGTATAAATTTGTCAAGTCAGAGACAAAACTAGTCTATGTCCTCCAGGTCAGTAAGCTTTGTGGGTTACCTTCTTCACCAGAAATTAATCACTTATATTTCTACTAAATGCTAAAACCTTCACATTGATGTGCATGCTCAGAATCTGGCCCTGCTCAATAGTGACTAGTAAGCCAAAGGAAACACCTCCAGAGAATTAAGTATTCCTGTGTGTTCCTGTTAGGTGAGATTCCAATAAGACTTTGAAGGACATGCAGACATTCTTTGCTAATTTATAAGTATTGGAAAACTGTTTTCTAAGCATACTCCTGGTTTGGATGAGCTTTAATTGACAGTTTTATTATGCTAGGGCTTCTTTGCAAATCCATCCAAGATGATGGTAACTGCTAGTTTATAGGTACATTATTATGCCATTTGTTCCCTTAATTTTCTAAGAAAATACAAGCATGTTTAGAATACATGGTTAATAAACTCGATTCCCTGCCATTATTTCTAATCAGGCTCCTACCTATTACTCCCTCTTTGTCCATTTGCAAATAATGCTCTTCAATTAAGCCGCTTCACTCTGAATGGAAATTGAGTCCTTGGGTTTGGCTGAAATTACATAATTTACCAGCCCCTCCATTTCTCTAAATAATGACTGGTCCAATCTCTGCTTGGTTGTTTGTTGTCCAATTTTCCTTTGAGAGCAACAGTAAGCCATGGTTATGTTTAAACACAATGATTAAAGTGGAAAATTGACACAATTATACAGAAAATTTGGGCTAAAAGGAAAACAACAATCAAGTAGGAAATAATGCATTTTTCAGCAGACATTATATAAATGGGCCGTGATACTGGTCAACCTCTTCCTCCTGTCAACTTATTTGATAGATTCCCTAATGGGAACCCAAGCCAGAGATTTTAATGCACATGACATATGAGTCTCAGTTAATGTGTATTTGCCCAAGAATGGATTCCAGTGAAATCTTTGCCACATTTTCTGTGGAGTAAAAGAGCAGGATTTGTGTTGGATGAGCAGGTCTGATCCCATTTGCATCCTTTACTAGCTGTGTTAAGAAAGCATTCCTCAGAACTCTTCCAGGGCATTGGCCTGCAGGAAGTTGAGGCATCTGCAGAGGCCTCCTTCAAACCCCAATTCTTTCCAACACGTCAGAAAGATTTCAGACATGTCTCTCAGAGTAGCAGGCATGAGTTTATTAGAAGGAGGAGGAAAAGAAAAAGGGGACGTTCTCAAGGGACAGAGTGGGTCCTCTCAAAGACCAGAAGGATGCCACCCCCTCATGCCCCCCTTTGGGGATCCCAGAGAAGTTCCAGAGAATCCCACCCAGGTCTGCTTCATGAATTTCGGTTAACAGCAGATTCTAGGTCACCTTGCCCCATGCTGACCCATTCTAATTAGAACTTTTTCTTATAGATTTTAAATTAGGGGGAATTATCTTTACCTTCCTGGGTTCTGGGATCTAATCAAAAAAGCCCCTCACTTCACGCTAATGTGTTCTTTTTATCAGCATTTTGAGCTTCCATTTCTCCTGTAGTTAGCAAGTTGGATGAGGAATGAGGTCAGGAAGGCCGTAGGCAAGAAACCATGTGGTGGTCAGCACAGTGGACCCAGGTTGGAGAATGATTCCTTCAACCTCATGTTCCCACCATTCACGTCTTTTTTGTTTCCTATCAGGAACCTCCAGTCTCCCTTCTGTCGATGGAGGTAACAATGTCAATATTGCAGGTTATTTGTGTACGGCAGTTTCCAACATCCCACAGGTTCCTAGCAAACACATCTCCACATCCCTGCCCCTTCTTCTTCCAGAAAGTTGTGTGCTGAATGTGGGGCTCCCAGAGGTGCAGGTCGGGTATGGAGAGAGGCATCCTCCACAATCTCCTGGGATTAAGAACCCCACTGGATGTTGACTAAAAATGTGAACCAGCATAGCCTATCCAGCATGGCCTATCCGAGACACGCTGAGCTACATTCTTAATCTAAGAGAAGGGGTGAGGGGAGATAGGACTCAGTCTACAGAGGACTTTAAGGGAGCCTAGGATCTCTGATTCAAAGAGAATTCTGCAATCTCAGATGTAAGTAGCCCAGATTGACGTTGTAACTGACATAAACAACTCACTTTTTGCCTTAGAGAACAATTTCTTTGAACGAAGTATAAATTGAAGC
This sequence comes from Geosciurus inauris, assembly GCA_004024805.1. NCBI lineage: Eukaryota > Metazoa > Chordata > Mammalia > Rodentia > Sciuridae > Geosciurus > Geosciurus inauris. The sequence goes on from PVHX01001864.1 coordinate 23,072, forward strand.
TGAATATGGGAAATAAAGAAAAGCCCTCTGGCCAGAGGGGCAAGAGGACTTCCCTTGGGATAGATTATGCCTCCTCCCAAAGACGTCCAAATACAAATTCCTGGAATCTGTGCATACATCACCTTGCATGGCAAAAGGCACCAAGCAAACGTGACTAAGGAAAGGGTCTTGAGGCAGGAAGATGATCTCTAACTCTCTGGTCCCTTATAAGAGGTGGCAGGACAGTCAGAATCAGATCAGAGGATGTAAAAGAAGCAGAGACCTGCAGGTGATCTGGAGGAGGTAGCCTGCACAGGCTAGGAGCAGGTTCTCCCCATGGGCTCAGAAGCAGTACAGTCCTGCCGATGCATTTGGGACTTCCAGAACTGTGAGAAGATGAATCTCTGTAGCTCTAAGCCACTGAATGTATAGTAACATGTTACAGCAGCAATGAGAAATTAGTGGGTATCCTCCTGCACCCCTCGTCCATTAGGATGGGAATGGGCCCTGAGCTCAGATCCAACTAAAGGGCGGAGGGGATCAGGCAAGTCACAGTGACAACGCCATCAGCACTGGTATCTCAGCCAAGCCCACACTGCAGTTCAGATCCAGCAGCCCGGCTCAACGTATTGTCAGCCACTGGTAATGAGGAGACAAAAGCTACCCCTTCCTCGGGGATCCTGAGGGCAGCATTGGAGGTTGTGATGTGCCCAGCTTTGGAGGGGCCCCTGGGCCCCATCCATAATAATGAATGGCAAATGCTGGACTGGGTAGTGTTCACCCTGCATGACCTTGATGAGAACCCTGGCATCAACGTCAACACTGCTAGGACTGAGAAGGCAAAGGTGGGCAGCCAACAGAACTGGCCACCCTGGCCACCTTGGGTTGTCACACCAATCGACTCTTGATGATCAGATCCACGAGGCTATCTCCTGCTCATGTCCTGAAGACCACCACTGTCTTGGAGAGTGGGACCTAGCTGATGGAGGAGTGGGAGGCCAGTGGGTCCTCTCTGCCACCGGGGAGATCTTGAGCTTCTTGAGGGATGCACGTGTTCATTATTCACCACGAAGCCTTAGTTCAGCTCTCGTGGCTAAAATTGAAACTCAATTTCCAGCTCACATGCTGGTTGAGAGGAAAAGATAATGCAAAGCACGAAACTACTTAGTATGGTGTTCAGTGCAGCGTGTTCATCACGAAGAAAGAAAAACTCAAATCTGAAGTGATCTCTCTCCCCTTCAAATTTTCACTAGTGCCAGGTCAAGGGCCTTGCCTTCTTCTGAAAGCAATTAGCATCCCTTTCCCCAAAAGCAAAGTAGGTCCCTGAAATTTCTCAAAAGAAATGACCAGGCTGGCCCCACACTTAGGGAGCAACCTAAGCTCCTGATGAGCCCTTTGCTGCATTGCTTGGCTGGCTTCATCTGTTGGTGAGGCCCCGTGCTCAGGATGTGCCAAACACCCTTGCTGATACCTGGGGTCTGGGAAGTCCTGTGGTTAATGTGCTACTTCCAATACCCAGTTCTCCCTCCCCTGGGCTGATCCAGTACCCATGTTGCACTCCATGGAGAGTGAAGAGGCCTTTTCAAGCCATCCGACCCTTGACCTGGAAAACTGGAGAGGAGCTCCTTCTGCAGCTGTATTTCTCAAACATCTTGAGAAACTGCATTTTCGCTTAGAAGGCAGAGGGAAGAACAGGAATGGAGCCAGCACACACACGGGGGATGGAGGAACGTGTGTTAAGGACCTACTCTTGCTAGACACTGTTCTATGAGCCACACAGACAAGACCTCCTTAGCACTCCAGCAACCACATGATGTGACATCACCACACCCACACAACAGATGAGGAGACCAAGGTTCAGGAAAGGTAAGGAAGTGCTCAGGGCATTCAGATCCTGAGTGTGCCAAGGGTAGGCTCTGCATGTCTGAGCAGCAGTTTGCAATCTTGGTGTCACACTATTCCACACCTTAACCACCAGCTGAGAAGTGAGGGGAGGGGCCAAAGACAAGGTCTGTCACCAGATCTGCGCCCCTCCTTCTCACATGCACAGGAACCTTAGAGTGAGAGAGTGACAGAAAGGGAGAAAGGAAAGGAGGGGAGGAAGGAAGGCTGGTCCTCTAAAGGTTGGATGCAGATCTTGGGCCCACAATTTAAAAAATGAGCTTAACTCTGTCATTCAGCTTGTGTGAGCCGCCTTTCCGTGCTCTATGAGCCACGTTTATTGTAGGAAACAAAAGAGTCCTTTAGAAACCATCTTAGTACAAGACCTGGGACATGAGAAAGACTCGGAATGAGGCCGTTACTGAGTCCCCAAAGGAAGGCTAACCCCACAGGGACACTGTGACTCAAGCTAGATTATATGTAGAGCACCTTGCCTACAGTGATAAACAAATGTTAGTGATCAGAAGCTGAGTGGTTAGGAGCCCATGAGGTAAGGTAGATGGACTTTCTGGATGAAGGAGGTACAATCTTCAATGAGTCAGAGAACGTGAACACCTAGTTTGAAAAGCATAAAGAAAACGTTCCCAGCACACGCCACAGCACACATGGCAGAGTTTTTAATGAGTTATTGGTTCCGTTCCAAAAGTAATATATGCTTACTTTAAAGGATTTAGAAATTACATCAAAGCAGGAAGAAGAAAATAAAATTACTCATCTGACAACCAGAAACATACTCTATCAACATCTTGGTCTATTTTCCTTTAGATTTTGCTTTTCTTCTTTATAGAGGTAAACAAGATACTTTGTATTTTTTTTATACAGCAGTGATAACATGGTATTCAAGACTCAGCAGTTCTTACTTTGCTCACTTCATGAGCTCACTTCACTTTGCTCACTTTCTCCATCTTTTTTTTAGATTTGTGAGCATGATTCTTAACTGCCTGCAAAACACCTCAAGTGTGCATGCCTTTCCATTTAGCCATAACCGTTAAGTTGTTTCCACTTTTTATTGCTCGGTAATGACAGATTAAACACTTTTGCACTTGGCTTTTCTTTCAGAATTCAGGAAATCCTTGGCCTTTGGTCAGAACTCTATTGCTTGCAAATGGGTTCATTTTTCCCTGATTTGAGAAGCATGTGTTGAGTGTCTACCACATGCCAAGCTCTGAGAACTAGAACAAGATGCAGAAGGGCCCTGGCCTCCTGGATCCCCACAGAGTCTAGACACGTTAAATTCAATGTCACACCAGCCACTACGTTTTGCTATGTTGCAGGTACTTACTGCCAGTATGGTTGGAGGTGAGAGGACCTTGGATCCAGGTAGCTTCACTTACAGCAGAATGCGCTGGAACTGACTGACGTCCTTGCTTTCCTCCCCCTCTGCTCTTGACCTGCACGCAGAACTGACGTCTGGCCCCCGCTCTAGGGCCTGCAAAGCTCCCCAGGCTTCCCCATGTGTGCAGCTGCCAGCCCCCTGGCCTGCCAGCTCCTCAAGGGCCAAGACTAGCCATGACCTCCACATTCCCATCTCAGCTCCCAGTATGGCACTCAGGCGTGTTGGCTAGAGGACTTCAGTTCTGTCTTTTCTCCTTCCCAGAGTGCATTGTAGTAGGGGTGCCTTCGTGGATCCCACCGTGGGCAAACACCTATTCCCACAGTCCAGCTGTGCTCATGTCACCTATGTTCCAAACCCTTCCCAAAATGTTCCATCACCACAGACAAAGCCCCAGGAACTGACACTCACCCCACTGTGGGTCCCCGATCACCACCAACACTCCAATGGGGTCCGCTTGGTGGGTCAGCAGCCAGTGCCCCATGAGGTAAGAGCAGGGGGAGGACTCGGAGACTGCAGGCAGGAGAAGCCGGTTGCAGCTTTCCATCTGGGTGTGAAGTGGGTTTGCCCTGTGGTTAATGAGAACAGCCTGTTTCCAGTGTGACTGATGCCTTCCATTAGTGCCTTGGCATGGCCCAGGGAGGGGCAGGATGGGGGCTTTGTTGTCATTTCGTTTAGCCAGAAACTGCTTTGTCATTCAGAACTTTCTTTTGATCCTGCCCCAGAATCTAAGGCAAGATTTGTTGCAGCAGATCTGAGCAAAGGCCTACCTCTCCCTCCATCTGCTGGTGAGCAGTAACTGGGGACAAGATTCCTCACCTCTGGGCTTAAGTTTATTCTTTGGCAAAACAGGGATGAGGCATTAGTCAGCTTTCTGTCACTGTGATAAAATGCTTGTGAAAACAATTTAAAAAGAGGAAAGATTCATTCTGGCTCCCAGCTTCAGACCATGGTGCTTTGGCTCCGTCACGTTAGGTCCATGACTCGGCGACACATGGCAGGGAGGGCAGGGGAAGCCCAGCTGCGCACCTCGCGATGGCCAGGAGGCAAGGAGAGTGAGGCAGAGGAGGGGGCCAGGCAAAGGTGCCCTTCAAGGTCAGGCCGTGACCTGCTCCCCTGGCTAGGCTTCCATGCTGGATTCCACCTCAGATAGCCTAAGTCAGGCATCCAGGAGAGCCTCGGGGTGCTGTCACCCCCAAAGTCCCCACCTCTAACCCCGCTGCACTGGGACCTCACCTGGAATGCGTGAGCCTGGGAGGGGCATTTCAGACTCACCCCTTCACCTGCAGCGACACTCCCCACACCTGCTCTTGTTCTTCATGCAGATTCGACTTTGAAACACCAAACTGCAATGACTACTCCGCCCTGTTGAGCTCCTCCTATGGGCCAGATCCTGCGTCAGGCATTTGAACCATTAATGTCTTTTTGGATCCTGTTACAGTGTGGATTTGGAATGTCCCCCGAAGGTTCATGTGCTCAAGGCTTGGTCCACACTGCAGCGAGGTTTAGAGAATGGCCTTGGGAAAGTGGATCAGGAGGGCTGTGGCCTCCATACTGGATTAATCCATTGACAGATTCATGATTTGATGGCATTACTGGGAGGCAGTTGAATCTTGAGGAGATGGGTCCTCGGTACAGGAAGTGGGTCATGGGGCATGCCCTGGAAGGGGATTCTCTTCTCTAGGCCTGTCCTTGCTCTCTCTCCTCCCTCCCTTCCTCCCTCCCTCTCTCTCTCTCTCTCTCTCTCTCTCTCTCTCTCTCTCTCTTTCCTGGCTGCCATGAGATGAGCATTTCTTCTACACCACACCCTTCTGCCATGATATTCTGCCTTGCTCAGTGCCAAAACAATGGCACCAGCCAACCACAGACTGAAACCTCCAAAACTCTAACACCATGAGCTGCAGATGTCAGGGAAGTTGCCTCTTTCTGTCTTGTTTATTTGTTTGTTTGTTTGTTGGTACTGGGGATTGAACCCAGGGGTGCTCTACCACTGAGCTGCATCTCCAGCCTTTCTTATTTTTATTTTTTTATTTTAAGACAGGATCTTGCTAAGTTGCTGAGGCTGGCCTCTAACTTGTGATCCTCTGTCTCAGCCTCCCTCATTGCTAGTATTATAGGCATGCACCTCTGGACTAGGCAGGGAAGCTGCTTTTTCAAGGCTTTTTCAAGCTTTCCCCCTTCCTCCTTCTCCTCCTCCCCCAGGACAGCTTGCCTACTGGCCACTCCTTCTCCTCCTCTCTTTCTTACTTCACCTTTTTACCTGCCTTTGAAGAATATTTCACACTTTGGTTTTTTCCCCTTGTCCCATCATGAGCAACCACTTCTCTCTGAAATTCAATTTTCTAGGCTCCAGTATGTAAAAGTTAAATGGCATCATAAAAGATTTTTAGTAATGATTCTCCTGTCTTCTTCCCTCTTTCTTCTCTGCTTTCAGCTTTCCCCAGTGACTTCTATTGCTCTCTCCTGCTTTCTGTGTCTCTCCCCCTCCTTTTCTACCACCTTTCAACCTGGTTGGAGAAGCCTGGGCTTCTAGCTCTTTCAAAGAATGCCCTCAAGTCTGTGCCATCTGCCACGGAAACCATCTGGCTTCTTTCTTTGGTTACTTGTCCCCACTACAAGTTAAGTTCCTTGAGGCAAAGACATTGCCTGCTTTGTGTCTGGCTCCTCCTGTGGCACTGAGCATAGCATCTGCACAAACCATCTCTCCACCAGTGTCAAAGCATTCACTGTTGTTGAATGGATGACTGGATGCATGGATGGGCCAGTAAATCGATGCATGAATGGAGGGGCTTTTGGTAAAACTAAACCAGGTCAAAATTATGACATCTAATATAGCAATGAATAGGAATAAATAGAAAAAGAGTCCACAGATTGGAATTCTGTTGACTGCAGCTAAAATATGTTCCTACACCCTACCCATGTGTGGACTTCTGCTACTGGAGAGGAAATGTGACCAGCTTCCACTGAAACCCTGCCCAAGGGGCACAGTCTGAAGTTGTGTTCTGAGATGATCCCAGCTCTCCATTCTAGCCCAACACACTTGAATAAAGCCCGGGTAGCCCACCTGCACCAAAACAAACTGTGCAGATTGAAAGTGACATTCCCCCTCCTAGGAAATGGAGGTTCCTGGGCCAGACACAGCCCTGGGGGGAATGTTTATAGACCGGCTAACTTGTCTCAAGACCAAATTCATCAGAGACATAACCGGGAGGGAAATATTTTTCATTTTACAAGTTAATGAACAAATGGATTTCCTATTCATTATTCATTGGCTTTTGAAGTTTAATGAATAGCTCAGGGACAATCACTAAATTTTGGTATTTATAGAAAATCAGTGCCAGCCAGATTCAATATGCATCAAGTATTCAAGTACCAGTTTATTATGTATAATGAATTTCACTTATTACTTCAACTATTTTGTTTTTATCAACTTTCAATTTTTAATGAATAAGAAGTGGTGAATTCATTAAGGATGCTCTCACTTCTCATCTCTGGTTGGAGTCCTCTGTGAAAACCACATGGTCCCTGAGCACCTGGGTTGCATTTTGTCCGCATCTGTCTCCAAAAGGGATGATCGGAATTGTGGTTTCCACTAGAACTAATATCCCCCTTGACATTTATCCTCTTTCCATTAATTTCTTCTTCTGCTGGGAAATGAATGTCATTCCTCCTCTCCAGGAGGAAAATCATGGAATATATGTTTAATAATAAATAGTCAAAAAGAAAGATATTGTAGTCTAATACTTTGTGATAACTTAAAACTAACAGCAGAAGTATAAGAAGAAAGAATAAAACTCCATTTAAAAGTCCTAAACCATTCCCTGTCATCTACAGCTATAGACATAGGATAAATTTAGAGATACTTTCAAAAGAAAAAAAAAAAGAGTGATATTACCCCGAAGAGCCTCTTGTCACACTATTATAATCACAGTAGATACCAGAATCATTAAGCTGCTGTTTTCAGGAGGAGCCTAAGGAAACTGGAGGGGGAGCATGAAATGTTTTTCCTTTCTACAGTTAAATCCTCCCTGGGCAGTGGCCTTCATGAGCATCAGAGTCTTATTCAATGACTTTTTCAGTCGCTCTCAGTCACTGGAGCTGTCTTCTCTCAGCTATTAAGACTCCTCGTGTTCATTTATACCTCCCTTCCTTTTCCCTTTCAAAGCCTCCAACCTCCCCAGCCTGCCCCGACCCTCCCTGGGCTAGCTCACTGGCACTTTATTGGTGACAAGAGAAACTGGTGGGGAGAGAAGGAAGGTGCCATTCTTGCCTCTTCCCCAGGCTCAGCCCCTGATTTGGGGGAAGAGAGCTTGGAGGTGACTGTGAGGGAGCGGCTGGGAGGGAGGGGCTGGTAATGGTGGACAGTGGCTTCTCTGTGCCCCTTTGTAAGGGGCTCTCTCTCAACAGGACAGTCTTCCTGTTTACCCTCCCTGGCCAACCCTCAGGACACAGTCCACTCTGCTGCTACAAGCACCCCAGCTCCCTGTGTGAGGCCCCTTGGCCAGCCCGAAACCCCAGCATCTCTCCATCATGGATCTGAGTGTGCTGAGTCCATTCCTATAACTCCAGAGCATGGGAACACCAACAGGGGACTGGTCTTCTGGCCTTTCTCTGCTTGAACTGGCTACCAGGCCAAGCTTCCCCAAGGCTGTGTTCCTGCTCCAAGATCAGCCACATCCACAAGCACAGTGGACAGAGTTTCCAACTGAGAGGCAAAATATTCTCTCCCAGGACAGATCCCCAAGTGGCCCCCTTATGTGAGTGGCTCTCTATGGGCACCCATCTCTGGTGTGGCTGAGGGAGAAGCTGCTCTATAGGGCATTCTAGTCCCCTCCCTTCCTGTAGCCATGCCCAAGCAATGAGACTCAGCTAACACTTTTCATCCTACCCCTCAAATAAGGGCGCATCTCACAACTTGCTTTGACCAACAGGATGAGGTGGAAACACATGGCACTTCTGAACCTCCTGTTGAGGAGGATGCACACACTCCTGTCATTCTTGGGATGCTCCCCTGCACTGTCTTGGTCCACTGCATGTTGCTTTAAGAAAGTCTCCAATGCTGAGTACTTTATAAAGAAAAAAGGTTTACTTAGCTCACAGTTCTGGAGGCCTTAGAGAATGGCACCCGCACTGGCTTCTGATGAGAGTCTCGCGGCAGACAGCATCACACAGCAGGAGTGTGAGCAAGAGAGAGATGGCATGGCCAGGGTGGGAGCAAGAGGCCCAGGAAGTGTCAGGCTCTGTGTGAGCCAGCAGGTACCTAAGAAGACCTTCCCTGCCCTGGCTCCCCCGGACGGCATGGGTGAGGTGCACATGGATTGGTTTCTTCTGCTTTTGCACCTGACTCATCCCCCAGGCCATTCAGAGATCACCTTGGGAAGCAGCAGAAGCAAGCAATGCATGAAGAGGATGTGTGGCAGAGATGGAACAGACCCTTCGGAGGGAGGCCTGCTAGTCCGTGGTGTTCTCTGTGACAGGACATTGCTTCCAAGTAGAAAGGGGGGAAAAAGCAGTGACAGCTTCGTGACCAGTAAGTGTTTGTTTTTCTCAAGCAGAGTGGAGCACATTTTAGTGACTGGGTCACATTTGGAAAAAAGTAATTTAAAAGGATAGAAATCTCAGTGGTTGCTAGGCAGCCTGAAGACTTTGGAAATGCATGTACTAATGTGTGCTGGCCACTCTTCCTTAATGTGACTTCTTACCACGCCAGCAGGGCCATGGCTCTGGGGGAGGCACCCCAGAATCATTAGCAATTACAAACTGTAGTCTCTTGGAAAAGGTTGGCAATGAGCAGATATTTAAATCCCATTTAAGATGTTCCCCCCATTAAACCACATAAAAGCTCCCGACTAGTGCCAAATCCATCCACCCATTCAGTTTGAGAGCCAACTCCCACCCACCAAGAGGGATACACCAGGCTCAGTCTGGTCATTTCAGGTGAGCCTGTATGTCCTTCGTGGTCCCCCACATCCCTTTGAGATGGAGATCACTAATTCATTTACAGATGATGCAGCCGCCTCAGAAGCACACTCGCTAGCTTGATAGAGTCAAGGCCACAAGTCCAGTCTCCTGATCCCTTGTTCAGGGCTGGGCCTTTGCCAGACACCTCTCTCTCCCTATTTTTGATAGTCAAATTCTGTGTCGCAGATGGGTGCTTGCCCTGGTGTCTGTGTGCAGGCCACAGCACCTGGGGCTTTGGTGCACTGTTCCTTTAAGGATTGTCAATATCTTGTCAGGAAGGAAATACAATAGCCTCAAAGAGACTCTCAGGGAGATGGAGTGAGGTGTCCCCCACCACTCAGAATGTTTAAGGACTAGATCTGCCTGAAGTCTGCACTGGCCTGTTCAACAGCTTTGTGTGGCAGGGCTATATCCTAAACCCATCCCCTCTCTGAGCCGGTGAGCTGTGTCAGAGATTAACAAGGGCAAAGGTCCTTTAAAATCCCTGCCTCCTCCCTGTCACTCACATTACCCACAACTCTGTCTTTTCTGTTGCAATCCGAGTGTTATTCTTCATCAAGCACATCCTCCATCAAGCATGTCCTCCATCGGGCACGTCCACTACTAGATGTCTCACCTCGCCCACAGCCACCACCCTGAAATGAATGAGTGTTGTTTCCCACGTGGGTTATGACAATGACCCCCTTCCTGGTCCTTACTCATGGGCTTGACCTCACTGGAGTCTGTGGATTTTCTGGCTGGGAAACTCCTCTCTCCTATCAGACAAGCCTGCTGAACTTCTACCCACTCTTAAGCTGTAGACACTAATTCTAACCATTCTGCATGTATTAAACAGCACTACCATTTTAAGTTTTCTTTTTTTTTTTTTTTAATGCATCACTGTGAAGATTTTGAGTGTTGTGACTCTAATTCTGAATTTTCCTGAAGTCTTTGGGTTTTGTTCTATGATTGTGAATAGTACAATGTTTTTTTTTATTAGTTTATTTATTGTTATTGGTGCACTATAATTAAACATAATAGTGAACTTTGTTATTATACCTTTGTACATGCTCACAATGTAACAATGAAATATAGTCATTTCTAGGAACATATGAATCATATTATAGCAGAATCAACTACACATATACTTATAAAGCCATTATTTGTTTGATCTAATTAGCCACCTTATAAACTCATGGGTTTGGGCACGGTGTGAACTAGTCTTAAAGCTATAAGTCTGAGTCAAGGATCTTCTCTACTTCCAGTTTGATCAGAGGAGTGGGACCATGTTAAGTAAGAGATACTACAGACTGTGTTACGGGATTAGCTATGGCGTCAGCCTGGGAACTGGTGACAAAGTCCAAGCCTGGATTTTCCAGTGTCACCATAGCTTTTCAGGTCCATATTTGGAGATAAAAGCTAGACTTGAAGTAGCACAGAACAAGGAACAACTGAATTGTGAGGATGAAGTGGAATCCACAAGGACATTTGTCCAAGCCCAGTGAGTCCATGACCAGCAGCAGAGCTTGGCCAGGGAGCTGCACATGAATCTGTCAAGACTCAAAAGCTTCACAGCATGATCTGGTGGAGCTGAGGGAGTCTTGGGCCTGGGTTCTGCCTCCAGAATATCTCTGACGATGTGAGCAGTTGTCACAGGACCTGGTTCCCCACACTAACCCCCAGAGCAATAAAAAGGCTGAAGCTTCACTTCTTCCTTCCAAATCCCATGGAGATTTCTGCAATGGTCAACCCTAAGAGAGAACCAAGCAGAGGAGGGGATTCTGGGAAATGGGGCTCCAGATTTCAGAGTTCCCTAGGAATGGGAGGAAGCTGCAGGGACCCCCAGGAACCTGCTGGACCCCCCACTATGTTCAGAGAGAGTCCAGAGGCTTAGCAGGAAGAAAAAGTTCAGACTTAAGGAGAGTAAAAGCTCTTTGCTTAAATTTATTCCTAAATATGCTTATGCTGTTATAAATAGAATTGTTTTCTTGATTCATTTTTTGATAGTTTGTTATTACTACATGGCAAATTTATTGACTTCTCTATGTTGATTCTATATCCTGCAACTTTACCATAAATGAAAAGATAGCTTGTATTCATATATTAGAAGAATTTCCTTGAACCCAAGGAACACTATCACTGAGCTACACTGCCAGCCCTTCTAATTTTTAAATTTTTTTTAATTTTGAAACAAAGTCTCACTGCATTGCTCAGGCTGGCCTCAAAAATCGCAACCCTCCTGCTCAGCCTACCAAGTTGCTGGGGTTCTAGGTATATGCCTCCATTCCTGGCTTGTAAGTCTTTCTTGTTAAAATGTCTATAGTACCCGAAGTGACTCGCAGATTCAAAGCAATCCCTATCAAAATTTCAATACTTTTTCACAGAAATAGAAAAATACTCCTAAGATGTATTAGAAAACTCAGGTTACTCTGAGTAGCTCATGCAGTCTTGAACAAAAAGAACAAAACTAGAAATACCACACCAGCTGACCTCACAGTCTACTGCAAAGCTATAGTGATCAAAGCAGCACGGTTCTAGCACAGAACAGACATCTGGACCAGCACAACAGAATGTACAACCCAAAGACCCATCCACAAAGGTGCCATGGGCACACACGGGGCAAATTACGGCCTTTTCACTAAATGATGATGGGACAACTGGATATCCACAAATAAGAGGAAAAAAATTGAGCCTTTATCTTACCCTATACAAAAATCAGCTCAAAATGGACTGAAGATTTAAATATAAGGTTGGAACTATGAAACTACTAGGAGAAAATATAAGTGCAAAGCTTTTGCCACTGTTCTGGGGGAAAAAACATTCTAGATATGGCCCCAACAGCAAAAATAGACAAAAGGATCACATCAAACTAGAAAGCTCTGTGCGGAACACAATAAATGGAGTAAAGAGACAACTGACTAAATGGGAGAAAGTATTTGTAAATCATATATCTGATACACGGTTAATTTTTGTTTTAGTCAGCTTTACGTCGCTGTGACCAAAATACCTGACAAAAACAACTTAGAGGGAAAAAAGTTTATTTTGTCTCAAAGTGTCACAGGTTCAGTCCATAGTCAGCCAACTCCATAGTTCTGAGTCCAAGATGAGGTAAAACATCGTGGCAAAATGATTTAGTGGAGGAAAGTAGCTCAGAACATGGCCATCGGGGAGCAGAGAGAAACTCTGCTCATGGAGTAAAAAATATATACCCCAAAGGCAGTAACCTACCTTCACCAGCCACATAAAGACATGTCATAAAGGACATAAAATACTTGCGGTGTGGCTTATGTAGTTTTGTTTTGTTTTTGTTTTGTTTGAGCATGCACCGATGGCTCTCAATTCCTCATCCTTCCCTCTTTCTTCTTCTTTCCCTTCTGCCCTTCTTCCTCGTCCTTCTCATCCTCCTCCCTTGCCATCCAGCACTGGAGCTGTGCTGCTCTTCCTGGTCCCCTGGTTCTTTCTCTGCAGAACCTCAGAGGAAAGATGCCAGGAGCCAACATACTGCTGAGGTCAGTGAAAACTCACATCAGGAAACAGTGACTGGTTTAATGAGAACCACATTAAATGCATGCATTGGCTGAGGTAGAATCTCTATTTAAAGTTGACTTCCCTACCCAGGAGTGGGTTATAATCTTCTGAGTGTGTGTTTATGCCCTTCTGGAGCATTTAATAGTTTTACTCATACAGGTTTCATGCATTTCTTGCTAAATTGATTTCAATGTATTTTATTACTTTATTGTAAGTGAAAAATTTTTCATTACATTTCCCAATTATGCTTACTTGTGCTTTCAAAGGTGTTAGATTTCTAAATGTTAATTTTATGCACCCACTTTTAATAAAATTATTGTTTGTGGTGATTTTTGTTGGTTCTCTGAGGACTGACAGTTTTATAATCACCTTGCCATACATCATGATAAACATGCTACTTCTCTTCCTAATCACTCCCTTGATTTAGTCATCTTTTCAAATGCAACATAATATCTCCTATGTAATATATTATTATGTTTAAAAATTATCATTCTATTGACTGTTATCAAGTATGTATGACAAATTTTGTCAAAAACCTATTAACAATTTATAAAGAAGGTCATATCACTTTTACTCTGTTCTAGAATTAAGAAACACTTATCAGTAAACATTAAACCATTTCTATCTTCTGGAATGAACTCAAGCACATCATGATGTACTACTATTATTTTAAAGGGCCACTGAATTCTCTTGCCTAGCATTTCACTCAGGATTCTAAATTGATTCTTCTCTGTAATTCATGAACTTTCTTCTCTTAAAATACAATTTTGTCAGGTTTTGCTTTGAATGTCACAGTCCATAAAAATAATGTAATTTTTTTCCCTTTTTATATTTTCTGGAATAGTTGAAATGGAATTAAATTAAATGCTCTATATGCCTTTTAGGATAGCTGATATGTCTTGATTTTCTAGTTACTATTTATTAATCATATTTTTCAAGGAAAAAGAGCTATTTAATCCAAATTTCAAATGTGTTTCCATATAGTTAAAAATATTGTTGCCATCATTGTTTTTGATGCCTTCTGCTTCCTATAGTGATTTTATTCCTAGGAATTTTTAAAAATCTTATGAACTGTGATTTCTCTTCTCTTTATCTCCAGTAGGATAGATAGCATATTTGTGTATTATTAATCTAGAATCTTGAATTTATTTACTAGATCTACCAATTTTCTATAACTTAAAAAAACTGACATACTTATTTATGGCTTTTACTATTCCTCTGAACAGTGCTTTGTTGAATCTCACAATTCTAATTTTAAATTTTTTATTGTCAATTTCTTCTAAAAATTTTTCTGTTTTGATGTTTATTTCCTCTTTGACCCAAGAATTGTATAGCTGTACTTTTTCATTTCCAGATGGCAGAGACTTCTTAAGATGATATTACTGTTAATATGTAGGTTTATTGCATCTTTATGAGAAAGAGTTTTGTCTACTATTTCTACTTTGGGGAACTATATTTAATATTTTTTCTCCATTGCTAAATAGATAGTTGGTTTTTATTACTGTTCTGTGACCACTTGAAAAGAACTTGTATTCTTTTCTTTTTTCAAGCTGTGGAAGAAGGGGGAAGATTCAGGACATTATGTCTGCCTCATTTGCTCCAAGAAATCTCCCTGCCATTTCCAAGTAACCAGAAGTTATCATTATTTGTATACAAAATGCATTCATGGAAACGATACTCAGTGATGCTTCAGTGAAAAGCAGGTACATCACTTTACCCCAGGCAACCAGCCCTCCTCCAAGAAGAGGTGGTTACATCTACATACACCTGCTACCTGCGCCATTCCAGAATGGTTCCATATACAAAAAGCAACCCAGGATATCTTGCGCTGAGCCTAGCACCTTACAGTTCTCACTGAATGTGCTCTCGAGATTCCAAAAGTTGATACAGAGAGGACCACCCACTCCTTTCCTCTGGGCACCAACCCTTCATAATGCAGCCTCAGAGGCCTAGGTCCAAGGTTCTCATCTTGCCTTGAACACCAGTCAGGCCTTCCAGCCAGTGTCTGCTGGCCCTTCCCCTCCACACAGCTCCTGTGGTTTTCTGAAGTGCTCATGGGAAGTCCTATTCCTCCTCTAACCAGAAAAGTTGCATCACTTTCTACCCCACATCGCAAACCTGACGGGAACTGTAGTATTGCTCACAGAAATAGCAGAATCCCCTGTGGCTCAGGGGAGGTGGAAGAAGCTGGGCCAGGGTCAGGTCTGGGGTAAGATAGGCAATGATTTCCTTTCTCTCTACCTCTCTCCTCTCTGCCTTCTTTCCTTCTTCCCAGGAAAAGTTTCCCGAGCATTTCCAATATCTCAGACATGAATCTAGGCAGTAAGGACACAGTGTCAACCCCCTGACCATATCTCTGGCCACATGGGGTCTATGTTGCTATAGGGGATACAGACAGACACATCAGGTATTCTCTGGAGACTCTGAGTCTCCTCATGAAAAATGAACTAAGTCAAGTGCATTGAGGGCTATTGTCCTAGGAAAGTTTGTGAAGAAAAAAGATGGAAAAGGTAACAGCTAAACAGAGTAAAATGAAGACTAGAGACAGGAGAGCCAGTTGGTATGTGTGAAGGTCAGTAAGTTGTTAAAGAAGAGTGGAGAATAGGAACCAAGGAACTCAGCAAAACTAGGCACCTGAGGCTCTGAGGGCCAGGGTGAAGCTCTGATTTTATTCTAAAGATGGCATTAAATGACTGGAGAATTTGGAGCAGAGGAGTCCATAACCTGGTACAGGTTGTCAGTAGCCCTTTCTGCTATCCTTTGCCACCAGTCTGGATAGCAAGAGTAGAAGTGAGACAGATCAAGGACTCCACAGCATCCAGATGGGAGGTGAAGTGGCCAGAATCCAGGGAGTGGTGGGAGGTGTGGTGGGGGTGGTTAGCTCTGGAAATGAGTGAAGGGAGAGGTAACAGGCACTTGCTGTGGTGCTGGCATTTCCTGGGTGCCCGCCTTCTTCGTGACTGTCTAATCAATACCACAGTAGGATCAGTAAAGCTGAGTGTCATGGTTTGGATGTGAGGTGTCCTACAAAATCTCATATGTGGGATAATGCAAGAAGGTTCACATTTGACCATTGGGGCAAGAGCAAGGACTGGGAAACACCCCGGTCCCCAGTCAGAACCTTGGCTCTCCATGTGCTCCTCCGCCTCCTTGGAAAAGTCAGAGTCCCCCTCCTCATCCTCCCACTGTAAACCAGGACCCAACCTGATGCCATGAGACAACACATGGAAGTCCCCTGGCACACACAGGTGCTAGAGAAATAAAAGCTACTGTTTTTCTTCAAGCCTTGAGTCGTGTGGTGTAGACTTGAAACCATACACACCTAGACTCAATTTTTCAGTCCAGTGTCTTGAGTAGATAAAGAGAAGGAGCAAGTCTACTGCCAAAGAATACACCTTTTTGTTCTGGCAGCACATGAGATATGAGCTTCACATCAGAGACACTTGTTAGACCAAAACAGTCTTCTTAAGGATTCCAGTCTGAGAATTAAAAATCTTGGCCTAAAATGATTTGTCAGGCTCTAGTTACATATTTTTATTGGGGAAAAAGAACCTGTAATTTCACACTTGCTTGCTGCCATTTTCTGCCTTCTGACAGCTTTCACTGCTTGGATTGGAATTCTGGGTTTGTCATTGAAAGATGAGGTGAGACGTTGCAAAGATGCCTGTATTCTCCATGTGCACAAGCAGATTTTTCAGCCTAAATCTCCAGCTTCAGAGATTCAACTTTCCATCTCACCAGCTCTGCATCCTGTAGCCTCTCTCCACTCCTGGCAAAGGCCCGCATGGCCAATGAC
Organism: Geosciurus inauris; assembly: GCA_004024805.1. Lineage (NCBI taxonomy): Eukaryota > Metazoa > Chordata > Mammalia > Rodentia > Sciuridae > Geosciurus > Geosciurus inauris. The sequence continues at coordinate 39,589 of PVHX01001864.1, forward strand.
ATTGCCACCCTCCACCTAGGTGTCATCATCTCTGCTGAGAACCCCTCCCCATCCTGCTCTCCTCCTCTCACTTGTTCACCCTTCAGACATGGCCTTGTCCCTGAGAGCCTCCAACACCAAGCTGACTTGGTGGTGGCACTGTGGGAGATGACCTTCCATCTCCTTCCCCATGTCCATTTCACAAACATCCATTCAGTGTCTCACCACGTGGCAGATCTGTCAACGAACACCAAGGATACAAAAGTGAAAAGAAAAAAAAACAGACAAGGCCTCCCTCCAGTCGCAAATCACATGATTTGGTTGAAGAAATGACTGCAGTATTAAATAACTGCAGGTGTGTGTAGTGCTGCAAAGGAGGCCATAATGGTTTCACCAGTCAAAACAGGGAGGCCATGCTGCTATACCCCCTCCACGATCAACAACTCTGTCTCAGCTTAATGCAACTAACACCACCAAGGTCACACAACGCATTGGTCTTCCATTGCAATAGAACAAGTGACCAAAAGCCTAGTGTTGTGAAACAACAAAAGCTTACCACTTATCACAGGAGTCCAGTGTATTTTAGCTGACTCCTCTACTCAAGGATTCACATGGCTGAAATTGAGGTGCTGACGGGGCTGTGCCTCATCTGCAGGCTCAACTAGGGGAAGATTTGCTTCCAAAGTCTCTCATGTGGTGGGCAGAATCACCATTCAAAACAGCAAGACCTACTAGAATGAGAAAGAAAACAGTTATGTTTGAATTTGGCTCTGCTATTTACTGGCTGTGACCTTGAGAAATAAATTTAATTTCCTAAACTTTACATGTGTTTGTTATTTTATCAAGAATAGATTTTTTTAAATAGAGACTATTTGAGGATGATCCTACTTAACATCTGTTGTCTTGCATGTTTAAAATTCACTTTAGAAAACTCAAAAGTATTGATCTTCCAGGAAGCTGAAACCAATTTTTGGATTTTATCCAAACTATCCAACATAAAATTCAAACTCTGGCCTAAGTTAAGTCCTTGAGACACCAGTTACCTTTGTGATGTGGGCATAATTGCATTTGTCTTGCCTCACCCTGATGGGAAGGTTGTTGTGGAGACCAAGGGAAATATCAAATGTGGAAATATTTTGTAGATTGATGGATAGGATGGATGGATGGATGGATGGGTGTGTAGATGGATATAATATGAAGGAATGGGTGGGTGGATGGTTGGATAGATGGATAATGGTTGGAAGAGTAGATGGATGATGAATGGATGTCTGGGAAAGTAAAGGATGGAGGGTGAATTGATGGAAGGATTGATAGGTGAATGGGTAGATGGATGGGTGGATGGATAGACGAATTAATGGACACAAAATGAAGCAAGCATCAAGTACCACACAGCATTTACACAAGGGAAAAAAAGTTTAGCAATACTTGAGAAAACAAATTAATAATCTCAGTCAAGATGTTTTAAGTAGCATGCAAATTGTATTAAGAAAATGTGGTCTATATACACAATGGAGTTCTACTCAGCCATAAAGGGGAATAAAATTATGATATTTGCTGGTAAGTAGATGGAACTGGAAAACATCATGCTAAGTGAAATAAGCCAGACTCAGAAAGTCAAGGGTTGAATGATTTATATGAGGAAGCTAGAGCAAAATTAGAAAACAAAACAAAATGGGGGTGGGGGGTCCCATGGAAATAAGATTAGAAGAGCAAAGGAAGGTGACTGAGGGAGAGAGAGGAGGGATGGGGAAAGGGAGGAACTATGGAATGGACTTGACCAGATTATGCTATGTGTACATATGAATACACTACAGTGAATTTTACCTTTATCTGCATCTATAAAGCACCAATTTAAAAAACAATCAATATACAGAACGAAGACCAGTAGAAGAAAGAAAAGGGAACCAGGATGTTGGGGGGTAGAGGAAGCACTGGAGACTGGAATGGAGCAAATTATATTTCATGTTTGTATGATGATGTCAAAGTGAATCCCACTTTATGTATAACTATAATTCACTAATAAATACATTTTTAAAAAATTGTTTTCAAAAGACATGACTTGGAGAGCTGGGAGGGGCAGGCACCTGCAGCTCAGATAGGAGCACTGTCTGAGTTTGTGAGAGCTTGATCTGTGTCTGTAAGCAGTGGTAGGTGAAGAATGGCAGAGATGGTGAAGGGTGGAGCCATGTCTCTGGAACAGGCACATATTATATAGTGAAAGTTAAGTTAGATAAAGGAGATCCTAGAGTCTTGGAAAGGAGCGTGGAGAACAGTTGTGCTTTATAGGGATTACTTCTTGTTCGGATGTCATGTTCAATATACATATAATCACTTGTTCCAGAATTTTCTGCTCTATGGAATGTAAACTTCTTCAGGACAGAGGCTGTCAATTTTCCACTGGTCCATGAATCTGCAACACCTAAGTCATCGTGCAGAGTGGGAACTGGGTCAACATTTACAGAAGAAAAACTCACTTCAGGCTTCATCAGAGTGCCCATTCTCCCTGTTGGCCCTGGCTTTGACTAATCCCTGGGCTTTGACCTTAGGACTCTGGCATCCTATCTACCATCTCCTTTCAAGTTTCTTTCTCCACCCTGGCCCTGGGTCAGATGTCCTGTCGTCGTTCTGGGGCCAGTCCTAGATGGACAGGATGCTCAGGGATTTTGGTGAACATTTTCATCCTATAGGCTGGTCCAAGGACAACTCCAGGTCAAGATTCTCAACAGGAGCTACAGAAACAGTCTTCACCCCTCCACTCACACGGATGTGAAATATCACTTGGTCTTCACAAGCAGGGCTAGTGCTGCAGATGATTGGATTTATAAAGTGAACAGCACAGGTTATAATGAGCAATTGAGAGAAGAATAGGAAATATTAACCGTGATTCATACCACAAATTGAAGGTAGGACAAGTAGTTCTTGAACATCTTGATTAGATTTTAATCTTGTTTTAGCAGCAGCAGCTCAAGTTAATGTTTGCTCGGTGCAATAACGTCATGTGGATTGACACATAGGTAATTATGCTATTTATCTTCTTATAAAACTCTTTCAACTGGGGAACTGTAATCATGTGGTGCTTGAGAGGCTGGGGACAAAAAGTCACACCAGTAGGAGAAGAGAGCAAGAAGTCCTTGACTAACAGGGTTGGCATGAAGCCTGCGACACTTGTTCTTGCAGAGGGAAATGTGGCTGGTTTCTTGGGGTGCTCACGCCCCAGGCACTCTCAGCTGCCTGTGAAGCGCTCTGTTTCTGAAGGTCCTGGCTAATGCTCTCTCCCTCCCTGGCTCTTCTCCCTGTGGCAGAAGCCTCCTCTCCATCCTCCCAGCTGTTTTCAGAATGGTTGCTACCTTGCTTTTATATTCTTTTTCCTTCTCTCTCAACTCAATCTCTTTTCCCCTCATGCACTCATTATTTCATTTCCTGAGCAGGTAGTGAAGGGCTGCTTTTCTAAAACACAGACCAAACAATATCACTTACTTGCTTATAAATGTTTTCCTGTCTTTTTTTCAATCAATTCAATAAAAACATTATATCATTCTCATATCAAAATTCTTCATCATCAGCCTCCACATTCTTTTCTAAAGCTCCTTTGCCTCACTTTGCAAGAGATCAACCTCCTTCATGTTGCCCTGGTTCACTGACCAGGGCAACATGGGTGGCAGGTACTGCAAGTTGGGGAACCCTCCTGATTGACAACAATATGGAAGAATGGTGTTACACTTTCGGGATGAGGCTAAAAGCAAGACTGGAAAAATTGAAGGCAATGAATTTGTGCTCCTGGATCCTAGACCCTAGGGATGGATGGATGGATGGATGGATGGATGGATGGATGGATGGATGGATGGATGAATGGATAGATAGATAGATAGATAGGTAGGTAGGTAGATAGATAATAGAAAATAGAAAAGTGGATAGAGATACATAAATAGATGATAGATGGATAGATGATATAGATGATAGATAATAGATTTATAATAGAAAGATAGATGGATAGAGATACATAAATGGATGGTAGATGGATAGATTAGCTAGATGATAGATAATAGAAAAAAGAAAGGTGGATAGAAATACATAAATAGATGATAGATGGATAGATGATATAGATGATAGGTAGATAGATAGTTAGATATAGATAGATAGACAGAAAGAGAAATCATATGCATACACATACACTTAGAGCTGTAGACAGAGATCCTTCTCATGTCCCACCGCCTTTCTTCCCAGAAAGTCCCCTTAGGGGCTCCTCTGCATGGCTGCCTCGACACCCTCACTTGCAGGGCATCCTCAAGTGACTCACTTAGGGTCTGTATCCATCACTGCTCTGAAATGTGCCTCAGTGATGTGAGTCATTCCACCTGTTGAAGCCTGAGGCCAGGTCTCCATCCTCCATCCACCGACTTCCAGCAGAGCTATTATAGCTAGCCCTTGGCTTCTGTATGGAAACCTCTCTTCTCTGGACTTGCCTGACACCAAACAAGCTGACTTCTATCCACTTGGCTGGTTGTTGCTCAAGGACTTTTGGTCCCCTCCTTCTCTACCACCTCTGGGAGTTGCTGTCTCTTCCTGGGGGTGAGAGCTTGTGCTGCAGAGATTGCACCCCTTGCATGGACATAGGTACATCTCTCAGTCCTTTCAGGATGTTCTAACAATCTACCATAGACTGGACGGCTGGTGATCATCAGGAATTTAGTTCTCACAGATCTGAGGGCTGGGAAGTCCAAGGGCAGGCAGATTTGGTATCTGCTGAGGGTGTCTTCTGGCTTGAACCTCACAAGGTATAGACAGGCAAGGTGGCACTGGAAGACTTCTCTTATGGGACACAAATCCCATTGGTGAGCACTCAGTCTCATGTAATTACCTCCCAGAGGCCTCAGGGCTTGGTGCTCTCACTTAGGTGGTTAGGATTCCAACATATGAATGGGGAGTGAAACCTTCAGACCATAGCAATTGCTCTGAGAATAAAACCCAAGCGTGGCCAGTCGCTGAAGGCCTACGACTTTTCTCTCTCTGATCTCAACTTTGTTCTCCCCAACAGACTCTCCACTCAGCATCCTCCAAATACAACCTGCCATGTCCTGCCACAGGACCTATTCACACTCCGTTCCCCCAAGAGACCTTTGCCTGCCTGTCTCCTTCCCAACATCCAAGTTTCAGCTCAAATGTAACCTCAGAGATTTTCTCCATCTCCCTACACAAGTTCTCTCGTATTACCCTATTCTGTCTGGGCATAGCTCTCTGCTCTATCTGTGTGTGGAGGGCGGGTGTTAAGAGTTCTATTGGCCCTTTGCCCCACAAGAACAACACTTTCCTGAAGGCAGAGATATTTACTTAACTGCGTCCCTCGCTCCCAGCTTGGCTTCTGGCTGTATTTGCCATTGCTCTCTGCTAAGTTACAGATGGTGCAGTTGGTGACAGAGGTGCAGCCCACAGACCTAGGGCCTGTTTGTAACCCACAAAGCCAGTTCGAAGCTCATCTTATACGTTCAGCAATGGCCACTGATCCACGGAGAGCTTCATCTTAAGCACCATCATCAAGTGTGGGTGATTAATGGCTTGCTATGACCAGCACATGCTGTAAAATAAAGGGAAGAACACCTCGAGAGCAAGCTGCCGCCCAGGGAGAGAGATGGCATCATGCCTCAGCCTGCGTCCCGTGCTCACAGGCTCTGCGAAAGGGAGAAGGGCCCTGTCCTCACTGATGTGTCATCTCTGACCCCATGTTGCCATCTGTAAAGCAAGGTAGGGAGCTCCCCTACATGGAGCTTGCTTGTATCAGGGGATGCTCTTTCCTGGGTTTAAGCCACAGTAATGGAAGCGCCTTTATTCATTTGTCCTCTGAAAAATGTGAGCTTTTCCTCTTTGGTCTTGAACTTAAAAGTTTCAAGAAGTTGGCTTGGCAAGGGAACCCTGCCCTCTGCTACCACCACCCCATGCCCCAGAAGGCAATTTCAGGAGACCGTAAGCAGACAACTCTGCTCTAGGGTGTTGTGTTTGTTTTGTGGCGCTGGGGATCAAACCATGCTAGCAACCACTTTGCTATAGAGCTATATCCCCAGCCCTTTTAAAATTTTATTTGGGTCTGGCTAAGTTGCCTAGACTGGCCTCAAAATTGTGACCCTCCTGCTTCAGCCTCCTGAGTTGCTGGGACCACAGTTGTGTGCCACCATACCCAGCTCCAGGTTTGTCTTAAAAGAGGCCTATCTTAGTCTCATGCTGCTTTATAGGAATACCTGAGGCAGGACAAGTTATAAGGAACATATATTTTTTCTCATGGTTCTGGGGCTGAGAAGCCCACAATCAAGATGCCAGCAGGTTCAGTCTCTGCTCATAAGAAGATGCCTCTTACCTTGTATGCTGCATCCTGTGGTGAGGAAGAACATGGGGTCTTCAGGTAGTAGAAAGAGCAAGGGCAAGATTGGGCAGAATCCTTCCACTGAGCCTCTGGACGAAGACACCTAATCTCATCCCTGACAGCAGAGCCGACACTCCATCACCTCCCAAGGGCCACTTCACTGAGCTTAATTCAATACAAATTCTGCAGAGGATAAGAATATGCAAACCAGAGTAAAGCTTAATCTTTGTCTGCCCTGACCTGTCCTCATAACTCCCAACCCCCTACAGAAACCCCTCCTCTGGCAGGCAACTTGAGGACGAAGCTGTTAGGTCTAAAGGAAGCTCTTCGGCCCCACCTGACCATAGTCCTCTGGTGTCTGAAGGACTTCAAGTGAAGGAACGTCTAGACCAGGAAGCCTGGCCCCAGATCTGGTGGCCTTTCCTGTCTAGACATTGCGTGTCAAGCCCTGGCTCCTGCACACAGGCTGCTGCTTCTACAAAATCCACATGTGGCCCTGGGAGTGAGAGCGGGAGGGATGGGGTGTGTCACCTCACCGAGTGGTCCAGCTGTTATGGCCTTGCACTCGTGTGGACCACCTAGAGGTGAGCGTCACAGGCCTTCTCAGGGGGCTGGATTTACAGAGCTCAGCCCAGAGAGGCCACGTGGGCTGCTTCATCTTCTCTTACCACCTGGAATGTTAGGTTCTTTATACCAACAACCAAGTTTTGTGGTTCTTTTGGGTCTTACTAGTGCTGAGCAGGAAAATGGTGCTCATGCAGTAAGTGCTAATTGACCGACAGAGAGAAAATAGAAGTGTCTCCTTCCTGGCTTATATGCTCATCTTTATTATTCCTAAAAACAACCCAAACCACCTTAGGGGAATGCTCAGTTTCTACCAGGAAGTGCGGGCAATGCAGTACGTTTGGCAAGATGGCCGCCCCTTCCCAGGGGAGAGAGCTCCCTATTGGGTCATTGCAAAGCTCTGGACCTGAGTCAGGATGCCTGGAGCTAGTTTCAGCTCCTCCACTCAGTGTTTGCTTAATTTTAAACACATCATTCCACCTCCATAGTCCATGTTTTACAAAGGTTTATCATAAAACTACCTCCCTGTGAGAGGCTGGTGGAGTGTGGGTCCATGTGGGCTTTAAGAAATGGGTGGTTGGGCAAGACCTGGCAGTCTAAGGTTATGGGAAGTGCTGAGGCTGGGAGGGGACTCAGCATTCAGCTCTCAGGACAAGTGCTCTGGAGGCAGGAGGGAGGGAAGGCTGAGAGGCGAAGACCAGGGAGAAGGTGCTGAGGCCTGTGCAGGCAGATGAGCAAAGCTGTGCCGGGGCACGACTGGGAATGGGTGGATGAAGAGGATGGGAGAGACTAGGGTGGTGGGATGAAGGGGTAATTAATGTCAGCTCCTGAGATAGCTCCTCATTCCCAGTATGTTCAGGAGATACGCACTCCCATGACTGGGTATGGGAAAGGGCAGATAAGCCTTCCGGGTCTACAGAGTAGCTGATCTGAACAGAAACTCCGTGTGAACATCCCAACCTGGCAAGCCACTTGTATTTTCCCTAGCTCTTTTCTGGTCTCTCCTTGGTCTCTCAGTGTCTGGTCAGCTTCAAGCTCATAATGCTAATAATAGCTATGATAATGATGGTCTTTTCTGCATGGTTACCATGTGCCATATATTAAAGCACATTCCATAGGATAATTTATTTGAACTTCCCTTCAATCTTACATGTAAAGAAAGCACTAATGTTTTCCCACTATAGAGAGAAGGAAACCAAAACGTAGGCAATGAAAGTCACCAAAAGCACACACAAAGAAAAGTGGCAAAGGAACCATAGTCCCCTAGGTCCAGCCAGAGGTCCACCCAGCTGTGCTTGGGTGCAGAAGGTGGGGGTGGCCCCCAAGGACAGATGGGGGACCAGCCAGCAGAGGGAGCAGCACAGACAGGGCGCAGGGTGGCAGACTCAGGGCTTCCTGGCGAGAGAGCCACCTCTGCAGGGAATGGCAGAGCATTTGGGGAAGGAGGAGGCTTGGAAGGACTTGAAGGTATAATCCTGGGAGTGAGAGCTGTAGGGGTGACTGAGGCCAGCTGAGCACCGGTCAGACCACTCAGAGGAGAACAGGTGGCCACACACATGCAAGTGCCCGGGAAGGGGAGCTGAGCTTCTGTGCACCACCTGCAGCTTCGGATCTGGGTGCGGGCATGCTGGGAAGATGCATTTGAGAGAAGTCAGGTCCATGGGGACGGAACAATCTGGCCATACTTTGCCACCTCTTCTCTTCAGCAGACTCCGTGTTTTCTGAGGCCCTCTGTGCCTGGCAGCAGTTCCAGGAAGTTGTTGTTGGTCCAGTACAGACTCTCCAGGCCCCCGCAGGTGGTCAGGGCCAGAGACTGCAGAGCACTATGGCTGAGGTGGGCCACTCAAGCTTGGCCAAGGATCCAGTTTCTGGGGGCAGCTCTGCAGGCAGCCGGGTCCCAGGTAGGCAGCAGAGATGCTGTGCGGTGGGGAGCCAATCCTGTCCCCGGGGCTCGGTCTGCTCCCATGGATCTTGCAGTGGAACTGGGTGAGGCAGAGTGCGCGGCCTCCAGTCTGGGCCTGGAGAGGAAGGGGACCCTAGGAGCTGCTTCCTGCCTGCTGCTAAGCTGTGTCATTCCAGGCAGCCCTTCCCCTTCCCGGGCCTCAGCAACTTGTCTTCGATTGAGGAGGAAAAAGGGACCCGCCATATGTAGGGCCCTGTAATGTCTATCTAACCTCCTGCTTCTTTCTCTGCTGGGTAACCTGGTGTGCTTGCCAGGTGAACTTGCTCCCCACCTGGTGCTATCTCTGGACCAACCCAGCTTGCCCTGGTGGACAGTCTGGTTTTCTTGCCAAGATGGGCTTCCCCTGGCCTTAGGTCAACAGTGCAGGGAACAGGGGTGATGATGAATTATAGAGGGTGCCACAAATCCCAGTAAACAAAAGGAATATTTGAATGTAAGATTTTTTTTAAAACTCAGAATCGATGCAAAAAAGTTCATGGATAAAAAATATTACATTTTAAATAAAGACAGAATCACTGTTTTTAATTTTTCCTCTTGCCTCAGGCACCAGTATGGCTCAGCACAGCATGTGTATTGATCTTGTCTTGGCTTAAAATATCCTTCATATGATCTTATGAAAACCTCACTAAAACTCTTGGGGTTCAGGATCAGCACCCCACTTACAGGCAAAAAATTGGATAACTTGCCCCCAGTGGCTAGTGCTTGACTGAAGGCCAGTTGTGTCTGAATCTCCCTCCCAGTCTTTCACACACTCTATCTGGCAAATTTTGTGTCCATGTGTACCTTGGGGATACGGATGAACAAGTTCTCACTTGTAATAATTATATTTTTATTTTAATGTATGTTAGAAAAATATACTAACATATTGAACTATGAGTTCATGGATATCATTACTGATATGAAAAACAAACTAATTAGGGTAAACACCAGGAGGCTGACAAAAGGCAAGTAGCCAAGATCATTCTTGACTATGGCAGTAACCTGGAGCCTAGGGCCACCATCTTGCTACTTGACCATGGAAAGTTCACTTCCCCTCTTTGACCTTAGTCATTTCAGCCATGGAATGGCTCCAAGTCTCCTTGCAATCTCGACATGTTGGGACTTGGAAACTCGTTTTGCTGTTGTCTCTTGGGGCCTCTCAGAACCCATGGCTACCTAGGGTTGGAGCAGCTGGAGTGGGTGTTGCAGGGCTCTGTCTCCACCCCACTCTGGCTCCTACTTGGGCTCTGGTACTCCTAGTTGTCACCATTAGTCCTGGATGTCACGAGTCTCCTAAGACACACTTAAACCACCCTAGGCCCCACCCAAGTCAACCTATGCTGCTACATGAATGAGCCTAAGTCTCCTGAGCATTGGGAGGGGCTGTACCTCAGTCCTCCAATCTCTTTTTCTTGGCAGGCAACAGCAGCCCCTGGTTTTCATTCCAGTAGCTCCTACCCTGGAACCCCATTCAGGTGAAGCCCTAAAGTGTCTCCAGCCCCAGGAGAGAGAGACCATGTGCCTAGGCTCAGCTCCATCCCTGCCACTCACCTGCTGCTGGACCTTGATAAGTCACTTCACCTCTTTGAGTCCTGAGTGCCTCATCTTTCAGATGGTAATGGCATCCAGCTGGCCCTGAAGCTGGTCATAGGGACACGTGAACAACACCTGCCCAGGGTCCAGGGCACTACCTGCCGTTTAAAATAATTTATAATTGTCAGTTCTCTCTTGGCCCACGTGGCTCCTCACCATCTGTGGTCAAGAAAATTCTTTTCAACACAACTCCTGTGACCTGTTTCTTCTGAATGTTTTTCTTGGTAACAACTTGCTACCCTGTCATCTGTTTCCAGTGCCCTCTGTGTCTCATTCCTGGACCCCAAACCACGACTCCCCAGAGCTGGCAGAGTCTCCCTGGCTGGTCACTGCCCAGCAGTATGTCCACAGCGCCAGGACCTGCAGCAGCCTCTGCCTGACTGTCCCAAATGGGGCAGGGGCTCACATTCTCTGCAGCTATGCCCACTCTCTTTGGGGCCCTGAGGACTATCCTCTTCCAGCTCGGCTCATCCATTCTCCAGCATGCTCCCTTCAGGTGTCTCAATCCAGCTGAGAGGCACCTGTCTCTCTTTTCCCTGTGGAAGATCACTGTTCATGCATCATGAGAAGTCCAGCTCAGCGCGCTCCATGCACCCAGTGGCTCCAAATTCCTCCCCATGCCCTCAGGACCCTCCCTGTGCTCTGAGGCAGGGAGTTGAGGACGGCCGTGCAGGGCTGCAGGTGTGAAACGACTCCTTTCTACAGCTCGCATTGAAGTCAGGAAATTCTTGCTCCCTGAAAAGCGATTCTGAAAAACCAGACTGAACAGTGTCTGGTGTAGCATCTTGTGCCGCACATTCACTGAATAAGTAAAAATGGAGAAGCCCCAAACACAGTTTGGCCTTGCTCTGTGCCACTGGGTGTGGACAGGCAAGAGAAAATGGACATCAGGGAGCCCATGCTTTACATCAGAGCTTGACTAATTACTGCTGTGTGACCTGGGGAGAGTCACTTTCCCTCTCTGGGTGCTATGTTCTTACTGGTAAAAAGAAGGCTAAAACTAATTGCCACTGGAATTGTTATGAGAGAAAGTGTGAAAGGATTCAGGCACACAGTAGGCACAGTAACTGGCAGGTGATGCTTTTCCTTTTGTTTTTGAGTCTTCTATACTATCTGTAGTTTTTATCATTCTTAGCACCAATCTGATTAAACTGTGTGTCTGTCCTCCTGTGTGTTGTGCAGAAACACTTTGGATGGGCCTGTACCCTGCTCACGTGGCTGTCCCCACACCCAGGAGCATGCTCGCTGAGGTCATGGACTGTCCACTGCAGGCGTCTCCCGTCCACTGAGACCTGCAGAGGAGGCCGCTCAGCTGGGGCAACACTTCCTGCCAAATTCTCTATTCCCAGACACAGGGGCCATTGCAGAAGGGAATCGAGGCAAGCCAGGCCAGACAGCCTCCCCGTGTCTCCATAGCCACAGCTTGTCCGTCACATACGAAGGGCACCCCGGTCAACAGTATGGCCAAAGGCCAAGTGGCCCCCGGGAGGCCCCCCACCAAGTGCCTCTCAGAACTGCTGTCCGTCCCATTGTCAACCTCAGGGCTGTGAGAGGAGAAGAGGAGCACTCCTTAGGAGGGGCCGCTGCGAAGACAGGGGACTATTCTGGAAAGGGTCTGGCTCTCTTGGTCTTCTGCACCATCTTAGGCCTTCAGGGTCTCAGGGACAGACACATCCCTAGCCCTACGTGTTCTCTCTTCCCAGTGTCCTTCCCAGCAGAGTCTAGGGGGTTCAGTGGCTTTAATAACCCACTATCTACAACCTTGCATGGTATCTCAGACCCTGACTTTACAAAATGGCAGGAGTAAATAAAACCAGAGACAGAGGTTCCTGATTGGTATAAAATGAGACGGTAGAGAAACAACAGGACACCCTCAAACAGCACCTCCCACATACACCAGAGGCCGCTGGAAACACCCTACCCTCCTCTCAACAATTTAACGAATGACCCTTGGAGCGTGGGTCAAGCCCTCTGCGGTGCCGGGGAGCAGGTGCTGGCCAGAAGCTCAGGAAGGCGCCCAGGCCCAAGGAAGCGCGCAGCACAGAGACGGGCACATCCTCCCTCCCGGGAGCTGGAGCCCTGAGTTGTGCATGTGACCTTAGGCAAATCAACTGGCCTTCCCAGTCCCCTGAAGGCTGAGGGGCCAGACAGCAGGCCTGGCTTTTCACAGCCAAGTTAAGAACAGGTGACACGAACACGCTTTGAAAGAGATGAAGAGCAAGTGTTGGTTGGAGAGGAAGGGTGTCTCTTGCACTGAAGCAACAAGAGAGCAGAACCCACTCGGTGCTCTGAATGGACAAGCGGGACCACTGTAAAGGGTGTTCAGTTTGCCGCTTTGCTTGCCTTTGCGGTGCTGGGGTGGAACCCAGGGCCTCCCCTGTGCTAGACTAGCACTCTCCCTGGCCACACCCCAGTCCTTCCTGCTTTCCAGAAATTTAATCTCGTATGAACCCTGTGGCTAAACACTGTTAGTTTCATTTAGCAGGTGAGGCAACAGATTCCAATGATGTCCCCGGGTTCAGGAACACGCGACTGGAGTATCTGAGACAAGGGGCTATGGGAGAAGCCATCCCAACTAGAAGCCTGTGGGGACCTGAGGTCTCACCTGCAGCCTGGCTGCACTCCATCTGGGAAGTGGGGCCTGCAGATCAGGACCCTCCAACCTGCCCTTCAACAGTAAACTACAAATGTGCCCTGCACAGAGGACCTGGCGCTTCCTGGCCCAGACCAATATGGCAGGATTTGAATTCCTGGCTGGTGGGAGTTTATGTTACCAATCCCAGATAGGAAATACCCACGTGGGCCCAGGTATCCCCAAACACACCTCGGCTATCATTTACTGAGGATCTTCCGTGTGTGAAGTTTGAGCTACTGTGCCAGGAACTACCCCTTCTCCTATAAGAGCACAGAAACATCCCTTTCTTTTCCTTCACTGGGACATTTCAAGGGAAGAACGGAAGTTTGAGGAGATGGATGGTCTGGCTGCAGTCCTTGGCAGGAAGCATGAAGGGAAGATTGGCTGGAAAATGCCAGAGGCTGCAGGTCTGAGATCAGCTCTGTGGGTCACTTCTGTGTTTTATCTAGCTCTTCCTGATACATGTCAGCAACCGCCCAGTTCTCAGAAAAATAAGGATGAGGCATCAGCTCTCTGCAGGCCCCAAAATCTGTGGAGACATCTGTCTGAGTTCTGGGTTTGCCTAAACTCTGAGCCCTTGGGCTTGAGTTGATGTGGCTGGGCACAGTGGCCCACACCTATAATCCCAGCAGCTTGGGAGACTGAGGCAGGAGAATCACAAGTTCAAAGCCAGCCTCACCAACTGCCAGGTGCTAAGCAACTCAGTGAGATCCTGTCTCTAAATAAAATACAGGAAATAGGGCTGGGGATGTGGCTCAAAGGTTAAGTGCCCCTGGGTTCAATCCCCAGTACCAAAAAGAAAAAGATAAAAGAAAAGAAAAGAAATAAACAGAGCCCCAGGATGCTCATCCTGGGAGGGAGACATGAAGGAAGTTTGAGGGAGGGCTGGGATTTCTAAGACACACTAGGGAAACTTTTCAAAACACAGATTCATCAAGAACACCCCTGGAGATCCTGATTCAGTGGGTCTGGAGCAGTTCCCAGAATCTGTAGTGTTAACAGTTTCCCTGTGAGTCTTGCTCAACTGGCACATTCGCAGTCACTGGAGAAGTGAGGTGGATCCTCGTTCTGGATGGAGCACAGCATCTATTTGGGGAAAGTCACTCCATCTTCTGAGCCTTGTCTTCCCTACTTGGTATAGCGGTGGACCTGGGCTAGACCAGGCTCTCCCAGTGCGGGAAGTGAGTGTGCACTGGAACTTAGAAACAGTCCTGGTAACAGAGACGGACAGGTGAGCAAGGCTTCGTTTTGTCAAGTAGGATATTAAAAAAATAAACATCAAAAAACCTACCTCAGACAAATGAATATTATTCTTACACACAGACACACACACATGCACACACATCTCACCATTATTTTTCATAATATGAGGTTATTGTTTTGAGGTTTTTTTGGGGATATTTGTTTTGATTTTATTTTTAATTTTTGCAGTACTGGGGAAAGAAACCAGGGCCTTGCACAGGCTAGGCGGTTGCTCTACGCCCAGCCCCGGCATGAGGCATTTTCGACTCAGGCTTGGAAGGAAGGACCACACTTTAACACATTTGGTTCCGGGCTCCTCCCCACTCACCCGTTGGGCCCTGATTCCATAGCACTGTGTCAGGAACACCTTACCTTGCAGCAGCCCAGGGCCTGGGGGCTCCCCGGGCTTACGATAAAGCACTATTATCCAAAATATGCAAAGCACTCTCCAAACTCAACAGCAATGAAACAGATACTCTGGTTTTTTTAAATGGGCAGAATGGTCTGAATACGCTTCACCAACGCCATGCAAACGAAAACCCAGCCTCTGAAAAGACCCTGCAGGTCGGGTCATTAGGGAATTGCTGACCACAGCAAGGCAATGGCTCCACAAACCCACTGGACTGCCCGGCAGCTCTAAGCTGAGCCAGGCTGGGAGGCGAGCTCTCCTCCCTGAGGGCCCAGTGGGACAGCCGCGTTGGAAGACGTGTGACAGTTCCTTACAAAACTGAACTTGCTCTTACCAAGGGCTGCAGTGCTCCAGTGTGTTTCCTTGCGTTGCCCAAAGGAGCTAAAACTCTTCCCACACAAAAGCCAACATGTGGACGTTGATGGGCTCCCACCCTGAGGACGGGAGTGGACACATGGGCTGTGAAGTGCTACTCAGCACCCAGAAGAAATGGGCCATGGAGCCATGGAGAGCCTGGGGGAGTCTCAGGGGCACACTCTCGCATGGAAGCCATTCTGCACATGCTGCACACTGTGTGACTCATCCGGGTGACCTTCTGGAGAAGGAAATCCATGCAGACAGGAGACCAGCAGTCACCAGAGTGGGGAGGAGCGAGAGATGAACAGGTGAGCACCTGAGTGGCGGTGGACCTCCTCTGTATGGTGAGTCTGACACATCTCATGCCACTTCAGTCCTAACCCTCAGGAGTGAAACCATGAGGAAGCACGGGGTGACAGGGTGCAGGCCGCCTGGCTAAAACAAGGTCTCCTGAGCGTGGGATCCTGGCAGCGGGGAAGCCCCGGGAGTGCAGGGCCACAGGAATAGGGCCACCTCTGTACCTTACTCTTAATTTTTCTGTGAACCTAAAACTGCTCTAAATACAGTCTATTTAAAAAATAACAACAAACATGAAACAGAACAGCAAACATACAGGGCCTCGTGCTTGGCCAGGGTGAATATCTTATCACAAGACTTTTGTTTTATATACAAGACTCAAAATAAAAACGGTGCCTTTTGCTGTGGGTCAGGATAAAAGCCAGTGGGTTAGAGGGGGTCTGTGTTGCTTCTTAAAACAAACAATAGGTGCCAAAATAATGTCTCTGTGTCTCATGCAGTTGTGAAAACCAGCTGAGATGGCAGGTGCCAAGGGCCCAGAGGGAGGTGGCTCCTTCCCTATGGACACCCTTGTTCCCCTTGGGCCCACCCCCAGAATCAGCACCAGCTGACTGAGCACAGGAGAAGCCTTGGATCTTACTTTAACATCATTGCAGTGATACCTCCCCATCCGGGAAAGCCTCAGCCTCCTTTGAAGTACCCAACACAGAGCAGTCCAGAATGGACACTTGGTAACCAGATGCCCCCTCAGTCTGTGAAAGGCTGACCTCCATGAAGAGACATGGGTCACTCAATCAAGGTCAGTCAAGAGGGGACAAAGGCAGAAAGAGCAATGCCTTGGGCCATGGGAGAGACTCCCAGCAGATGCACTTTGGCAGAGTGGGTCCTACTGAAGCAGCTTTCTGCTCACTGAGCTCCCCTCCCCACTGTGGTCCAACATTAATGCACATGCTAATTATTATTGTTAGGTTTCTTCCTAGTGCAAAATACAGAGCCACTCAAATGGAGGCAATGGTGACGAATAGCCCCAGGCTAGCTCAGTGAGTGACTTTGGAGGAGGACGGGAGGGAGGACGAATCTCCCAGGGCTAGCCCGGTCACACACACATGCGCTCACTGTGGCTCAGCATGCACTCTGAACAAGGGGACTGTGTACTGCAGTCTCATTCCAGCACTCGCGAAGGCACAGGCAGACACTGGAGATAAGAAATGGCCCGTCAAGAGGAACTGAGAAGGAAACTCGAATTTATTGAGCACCTGTTCATGCCAGGCATGTCACACACATGTACACCCAAAGCGATGATTTCAGCATCAAAACCCTGGAGACACAGCCCTGTCAGTGCCCTGGCCGGTGGCCCAGTGTTAGGAAAACACAAGTGAGTGGTCACGGGACTCCTTTATTTCACAATTAATATGACTAACACCAACCAGAGGAAGTTAAAGGAGTCCTCCCCATGGTGTAGGAGCATATTAACACTCCAGCCACTTCAATACTGGTTTTCCCACCTTTGGCCCAGACACAGGTCCTACAGAGCCATTGCCAACCCCCCTTGGCTTCTGCAAGCCTAAACACTGAGGTCGCTGTGCCTGAGGGCCCATGTGCTCTCTGTGCACTTGCTCTCCGAGGCCAGGACATTCTTCAAGTCTGCAAACCCTCCCTTCTGCTTCCTGCCTCTCTCCTGGGAGGAGATGATTCCTCCCTGGACAACCTCTGGGTGCAGGCGGAGTAGCAGCTCACGGGCTCCGCTTCCCAATTTTCTTTTGAGGAAAGAGGTAAATTCAGCAGGCCTCTGCACAGGGCTTCATAGCACCAAGAGTTTCCATAAAATGGGCAGTTGCACTTCAGATGGGTGCACCTCCTGCCAAGTTTCCCCAGCTTCCAAGGAGAGGGAAAAACTCACAAGCATCAGAATATGGAATAATAATAATTAACAATAATAATAATATTAATAATAATCTGAACAGCCAGCAAGCTGCTGGTTTTAATAATTCTGAGGTCTCTCAAGAAAAGAAAATGAGAGAGAAAGAAAGAAGAAAAAAGAGAGAGAGAGGAAAAAAAAGAAAAGGAGGAGGGAAGTAAGTGGGAAGGGGTTGGAGATGAATGTTTCCAGGCCTCTGGCTTCCCACTGGGCTCCGAGTTCAAGTTTCAGAAATCTGCCACAGTCTTCTGACTTTCAAGAAGCTTCTAGGGGCCTTTCACATTTCCTGGCCGGGCAGCAAGGCTGGCAAAGTAGGCACATTGGGAAGGGTCACACTGGCCAGGGGGTCCAGGTGGACCTGGAGGGCCAGGGTGTCCAGCTAGTCCTGTCTCTCCTTGAGGGCCAGGACTCCCCGGGATTCCATCTTTAGCGTAGCCAGGTTCCCCAGGTTGACCTGTCCCAAGAAGCAAAAGAAACAGAAGGTGATTCAGGCTCCCTCCGAGAGCAAGGAGCCCAGCTACTCCCTTTCCATGTGCACCAGGACCTGAAGTCTGCTCAGAAAGCCTCTCCACGGGGGCACTCCAGTCCTAGTGATTACAATAGTCCATGCAAGTGCCAGGGACCAGAAGCACCAGGGCACATGGAAGAGTCCTAGTTTACCATTTGAACCAGAAGGGTAAGTCAGCTACCCCTAGAGAGAAACAGACGGGGTAGGTAGGCCTTGGCTTACCAGGGTACGCCTTGAGCTTGTTCCACTCAAGAGACAGAGGAGAAACCAGGTAACCCGTGTTCTTACATAGTTCTATGAGGTGCCTCTGAATTCAGAGGGGGACACCAAGTGCTGACCACTAACCATCAGCCCCAGCGCACCTGCCCTTAGAAATTTCAAACTTGTCCCAAATCTTGTGTGTTTTCTCAGCTTTATCAACAGGTCAAATTGGAACTACAAACTTGGACTACATTAACATGTTCTGCAAAATTGTGATCAAAGACAACATCCAGGATAAAGACAAGTGACACTTTCATGTCCCCAAATTCCATTTAGTTATATTCAGAGAGTATAACTTGCAAACAAACCCTTATGCCCCCACTTAGCAAGCATCAAACATCATGTATAATGAATCTACCTCTTGATTTTCCTTTGGTAACTGGATATCTCAGTGCTTAGTGGAATGGCCATTCTCCCTTAAGAATGTGTTCAGACATTTCTTAAATGCTTTGGTAATAGTTACTTAATCTACCCTCCCACCTAGATTAAGCTTTCAGACCAGCAAGGTTATTAATTTCTTCAACAGGGAGCCTCTGAAGTGTGGTTATGAGCTCAACTTCACATTGGTATAATTTTCTGTAAACTCCCATAAATTCCCTGCTTCTAAATAGTTTCTGTTCTGCCTTTTTACCTTTATTTGAAATTTCTCTAGAGACATGCTTCTATTATAATCTATTTGAAAGTGGGCAAACTGTAAAACGTATTTACAATACACATTTAATTATATTTTTAATAAAAATAATAATACATATCCATGGTAGGAAAGTTGAAAAATCATCTAAGAATAAATACTAAAATCTAAATATCTGTAGGTCCAATATTTACAAATGACCTCAAGTTAAGATACAAATTAGAATTAAATTAAAAATAGAAGCCTCAATTAAATAGAGTTCTCTAACAGTCAGGCTGGGGCTGTTTCCTCAGCTTTACCTCATGGTTCCTGCTGCATCCTGCAGATCTTCTAGCACAGCCAGCTGGCAGGATGTCCAGTTGGCCCCGTGTTTCCTGTTACACCTGGGCTTCAGAACTGAAAGTCCTATGACCCAAGTGTTCCCCTGCACCGGGGTGACTGACCCCCTACCACATGGCCATCGTGCCCCACAGCATACTCTAAGAGGTACCAATGGGGCATGAACCACGCACACTGAGAGGGGAAGGGTCCTGTATTTGAGAATTTGGAGAATATGGGGTGGCTTCCCTCTAAGGCTCCCAGGCACTCATAAGTTACTGCACAGGGGGACAATCTGCAAGGGAGACATGTCCCCAGAATCGCTGGGGCTCATTTAGCCCCACGCCAGTGTGCCCCCAGGACCCTTTCTCAGGATGTTTTGTTCACTTATATTTTAGTTGGCATAGTAATTTCCTGTGTTGGTATATAATTATGGGCATGGTGTGCTATTTCTGGACATGTACACAACGTGCAGGGGTCACATCTGGGCAAGCAGCATCCGTATCACTTCAAACATTTGTCATTTCCTTGGGATGGAGACATCAAGACCCTTTCTTCTAGCTGTTTTGAAATATTCAATACATTATTGGGATTTTTGATTCCTGAGGTTTGGCTCAAGAACTATAGAAGTGTTTAATAAAAACTGAGCCTGCCGTCTGGTCATCAGTTGAACCTGGTCCCTTCTCCCCCTTCCTGAGTCCTGCATGACTGTAGGTGGGCATGGAACTATTTCTCCTCTCCATGGTGAATGTCTACTTCACCCTGAGACCCCAGACTTCCATACCTGGGATTCCCGGGGGTCCCATCTCGCCTCGGAGGCCAACTCCAGGTGCACCTGGCTCACCTTTGGCTCCTCGTTCACCTGTGGAGAAAAACATGCTCCTTTGGAGGTGGAGACCAATGATGAGGGCAGAGACAAGGAGTCCCCACTGCAGGACATGAGGTGCAACACCGTATGGCTGCAGCATCCCACTTAAAACCACCCTCGTTCTCACACCCCTGACCCCCATGCACACTCCCATTCTCACATACGCATATGCACACACACGCATACTCCAGGAACATTCTATGTGATACAGACTGTGGTGAGTCCCATCCTAAGAATAAAAACAGGACCATATTCAGAGATAGAAGTCATTCCCCCACGGTTATTCAGACCATATTTGAGTTGAGATTGTACAAATATGATTAAATCACTTAGCACTTCTTGAATCAATCACTTTTTTGTTACGTTGTTTCCACAATATCTCCTGTATGCATTACACACACACACACACACACACACACACACACACACATATATATTTTGTAATCCAAATTTAAATTTGGCTAGTTCATGGCATTTTTGGATCACCCATATGTATTGTTTTAATTATTACATTTGGTCAGGATTCTTCCAGTGTCCTGTTTTCTATGCCTTATGCTTCCTATGAATAATTATTTCATGCATTTTGCTTATGCACTAATATGGGCAGGACTAGAGCACACCAATTTCACAAACGTCATTTCATGTAGGAGAACTATTATAGAGAGTGAAAATTAATAACAAGGAAATGGAAGATGTCAGAGTCATCCACTTCCCTTCCTCCCAGTCACCCGGGAGCAGCTAATTGCCCTGAACTCCTCTTTCCCCCATGCTAGTCTTCAACAGAAAGGAGTGAATTTCAGGCTGGGGGTTGGCATCAGTTTCCTCCTCTCTGCTCTTCATATCTACCTGGCTGCAGAGGGAGTGAGCATTCTGACCTTTTTTCCAAGATGTAGTGGGCCAAGGGAGACAGGACCCTCCCCTTGAAGGAGAGACTACTGCTGTCCAGTGCTGCAGAGTCCAGATACTTCACTCTGCCCAAGAGCCAGACAGCTAGCAGCCATTTCTGCTGCAGCTCAAAGCCTCCCGATCTCATTTAAAAGCTGGCACTTATTCTCCACTGCCTGGAGATTAAATGTCTCATTCCTCAGTTACTTCTAAACTCAGCAGAGGAAGAGGAGAGCATGTTACAGTATTGCCGAAACTTGATCAGGAGAGATGGAGAGAGAACAAGAAAGTGGGAGGGAATGAAGTCCATCTCCCTAGCAGAAGCACAACTCTGCTAAAATGTCAAGTATGAAAACCTCTTAAACATATGAAAAAATTACATGATGCCAAAATCCAGGGTGTTACCAAGCTACGGGGAGTGAGAACAGAATGAGAACTATGGCATAGTGGAGCCCGCAGCTCACACCCTCTCTCCCCAGCCCTCCTGAATCATCTCTGTGTGTCTACTCACCTTTGGGACCCATGGGTCCAGAGGGTCCTTCTAGACCACCCTGGCCAGGGCGTCCTGGCTCTCCCATGGGGCCTGCCCGGCCCGGAAGCCCATCTTTTCCAGGGGGTCCTGGGGGGCCAGGTCTGCCTTGAGATGCCTTCATGTGTGCTGGGGGCATCTGGGCCAGGAGGTAGGCAAGTTTGGCTATGGAATAGGAAAAACAGAGACACTCATGAAGGATGGATGGAGGACAAAGGACAGAATGGGAGCTTCCTACAAAGCTAGGCACCAAGGGACAATGACTACAAAGACAGCAACGCAAACAGCACCATGGCACCTAGAGGATACAGTGCGACGTGTGTGTGCATTTCTGACTGTGCAGGCCACAGGGCACCTCAATAGTGGGGGCCGTCACTGGGAGCCCAGGGCATTTGCCACCAGCCACGCAGCTTTGGGCAAGCCACTTGGCCTCTCTCAACCCTCATTTTCTCTTCTGTAAAAAGGAGGTAATGAAATAACACCACTCCCTTGTTGGTGTAAGGATAGAGTCACATGATTCCAGTAAAACCGTGCCTGACCCTTGGCAAGTGCTCAGCAGATGGCAACAGCTGTGGTGATGTCGATGCTAGTGCAGTGGTGACAGCAGCCACAGTGGGGGTCCCGACAGCATCAGCAGAGCCAGTGTTGGAAGGAGCAGCTTTAGCAGCCATGGCAGTAGCAATAGTAGTAGTTTTTGCAGAAGAAGAAGTATTGGCAATAGTACTAGCAGGATTAGCAGCAGTGCTAGTAGTAGTTTGGGCAGTAGAAGCAATATAGACAGTAGTGGTACTAGGAGTACTGGAAGTAGTGGTGGTGGTGGTGGTATTGTCGGTAGTAGCTGGAGTCCTGGAAATGGTAGTAGTAGTTGCATGGGCAGTGACGGTGGCATTACTGGCAGTAGTAGTATCATCCGTGTAGTTGTAGCATTGGCAGTAACAATAGCCGTCAGGGTAGAAGACCTGATGGCAATAGCAGTCTTGGAATAGTATGGAAGTAGCAGCCGCAACTGTTGTCAAATCAAGGCCTGGGGAGGGCTAAGTAGCATATACAGATCTATTCAGTGACTTTTCCTCTCTGAGTGTCAAGTCTAAGGTTTGAAGATTACAGAATTGATTCCAAAGTCCAATTGCTGGCCTGGTATGCCTTTCCACTGGGCAGGGCATACAGTCTGTCTGGTGGCCACCAAGAGCCATCTTCCTTTGCATTTAGTTACAGAGAATCTGGTCCTACAGAAGGTGTTACGGTGTCATAGATCAGAATTTCTGGAGTAAGTCCCAGGCAGAGGTAAGGTTTTCAGCCTGGCCAAGGCCCCGTCCTGCTGCTCGGGCACAAGGCCCCTGGAGGACTTGTCATCTACTCCTGTGACCTGGGAAATCTGCTCAACTTCTCTGAGCCTTGATTGTCTCATCTTTAAAGTAGAATCAGTGCTTCCTCCTCAAAGGAGTGTTGGAAGAAAGGACCCAGCCCAACAGAGGCTCCATCCGGACCAGTCGGGCACAGCAACTGTGCCTGCTCTTGTCTAGAAACTCCATAAGTGCAGAGACCATTTCTATCTCCAAGTGTAATATTCAGGAGGCAGAACTTGGAGTTTCCACCCACAATTCCTTCAGACCTACCACACCCAGCTCCTTCACCTTCCTTCTAGCACCCCCCTCTTTCACCCCACCCCATCCCTTGCCGTCAGCTCCAGGTAATGACCTCTTGCCCTCCTGCATGTGGATATGGACTATTTCCAACTGGACTTCAAGAGGGGAAGGAAGAGGGTCTCCTTGCTTACTTCTGTTTCCTCAAGCCCAGCAGTCTGGCATGTGCCAGATGCAGAGTACCTGGGACATGACCACATGAATCAATGTATAAATGTGCCCTCCTCTTTTGTCCATTTCTGCCTGAAATAGTGACGGGTTCCTCTTCTTTCCTGCAGAAGGATCACCTGCGGCTTTCTTCTAAGCTTTCACAACAGAGGCAATTGTTCAAGAGAAGCTGGTGGTTCAGAGGATGGATTATGCAGCCTGGGTGCGAATCCTGGACAGACCCTTCCAGCTCTCCAGCCGCAGGTCAGGCACTCAGCATCTCTGTTCCTCCTCATCTTCCTAGCACCTTGTGTTCCCTGCAAGGCTGAGAGCTGCTCCCGACCCAGGGCAAAGCCCCCGGGCTGGGGTCAGTGCTGTTGCTGCTCTACCTTCCCCTCCTCAGCCCTGGTACTCCACATTTGAGATGCTCCTGGGGCACTTTCCAAACCAGGTTGCACACTGAAGGACAGAGGGGGCTGCTTCTGCAAAGCCCAGCTACTCACTTTCCAACTGCTTCCCGAGCTCTTCCTCAATGAGCCGTCGCAGGGTGTCCATGGAGGGAGACTCCCCCTAGGAGGCAGGCAGGTCAGGGTTACTCATTTCCCTGTAGCTCCTGCCACCCAAGACCCTGGATGACTCAGGAAACCACAGAGCTCCCAGGCAACCCATAAATGGGGAAGAATGGCCTCCTGGTCACTGTTCTACATCTCTCACCCCTTCCTCCCTCTCTACCCTGCCTGCGATGCCACCCACTTTTTTAAGGAGGCCTTCTCACCCTTCCAGGTCTTCCACTACATTTCCTTCTGGCACAAACCACTGTACCCATGAATTTGCCCCCATTTCCTTCCCAGCATTAGGCCTGTGGGGTCTTTCACCCAAGCTCTCTCTGCCAAAGTCCTGCCCTTGCAGGCATAGCCCATGGCCTGTCCGTGCATTAGATCACGTTTGATTCCCTTGTCCAGCCACCTGGCCCCTCTGGCTCCCAAGACCTTCTTTCCTGCTCTGGTTGGTCCATGCTGGCTCTTGGCAAATGTCAACCAAGTCCTGATGCTTGGACCCTGCCGGGGAAGGTCAGAGAGCCCAGAGTGCTGTCCCAGGCTCCCAAAGTGACAGCCATTCTCAAAAGGACCTGGGAGAGCAGTCTACATGCTTGACTGGGCTCCTCCCTTCCTGTCTGACAGCTTTACAGAAGAGTCACCACTCAAGGGTGGGGTCCTACCATGCTCATCTACCACGCCCCCTGGCATGGGCTAGTGTGAAGTTGACTCCATTCCTAATTCTCCCGTTCTTTCCTGGCCAGGAATTCTTTATGAGAGGCTCAGAGGTTCCATTACTACCCATAGCAGCAGGATGTGGAAACTAGGTGAGCTTCTAGGGGGCTTCAGAAGTCAGCAGAGATCTCCTGCCTTCCCCTGGATATGGCCAGGGGACAAGCTCGGGCTGCCCAGCCTCCTTCAGGATGGTTGAAACTCAGACCGCGACCACCAGGAAGTGAGGGACACAGAGTGATAGAGCTGACAGGGACATGGAGTCCCCAACACCATGCTCTGGAGAATATGAGGGTCCCCAGATAACCAAGTGGGCTCTGATGAGGAGTGGGAGGTCACAGGGCCTGGAGAACCCGCCCCCACCAACACATACGCCAGGGGAGCTCTGCTTTGTCATTCCACAGGCAAGGGCGCATGTGTGATGGGGCTGTGTACAAGAGCGCTGCCACTGGAGTGAAATACATTAAAAGAAAATACCACCCCTATGGTGCACAAGCCTTGCTCATCACACTTGGGACAAATGAGGCCCAGAGGGCAGTATGAGCAGCCCAGGGAGGCAGAGAGAGTGCAAAGGCTGCAGCTGTGGATGGCAGGCACCTGCAGGGAGCTCACATCTGAGAGCTGGTCTCAGTGACCTGTGCACAGAGTCCTGGGACAGAGGAGCTCTACAGCCCAAGGGATGAAGCCTTGAGGACTTGTCACCACTGTGACAGACAGCAGGACAGAGGACTCTATTTTTGATATCTTAACTTGGGCCACCCATGTTATTTCACTTAATCATAACAAATCAGAAGAGGATTTACTCATCCCTTTTGCAGTAAGGAAGGGCAGACTCAGAGAGGGGAGGTAATCAGTCCCTAGTCACACAGCCAGTACCGGGAAGACTAAGGCCACACCCTTCCCTGACTTCTCTTCAGGCCCAGAAGAGCTAAAAAATCTGGAGTTATGTCCGCATCCTTACCCTCAGTCCTGGAAAGCCTGGCTGGCCTGGAGGCCCCGGGGGCCCTGCTGCTCCACTCTCTCCAGGTGGCCCTTGGGGACCCATCAGGCCTGTGTGGCCTTTGTGGCCTGGGATTCCAGGGTCCCCAGGCTGGCCCTTTCCACCAGGCAGTCCTTTGTCCCCCCTCATCCCGGGATCTCCCTGGAGAGGGAGAGAAGCACATCAGTGTAGGTGCAAGTGCAGGCAGACAGGAGGCAAGCTGCGGGAGGCTCTGTGCTCTCCTCCAGGAACCTGGCAAGCAGGCTCAGTCCAGGCTGAGCTGCACACGGCATGTGACGAGAAGGGCCCCGAACCATCCCACCCTCCATGCTGGTTGTGAGCATGAGGATGTGGAGGCCCAGAGGCCCACCAGCCCTCAAAGTCTGCAGAGGTCAGAAAGAGAAGACTGATTCCCAAATCCCAGTCCCAGACTGAACCCACTTGCACATCTGTCACTTGGGGAGCAGGAAAGAAGTGCTGGCCCATAGAACCAACAGAGCATGCTGCAGCTACTGGAAAAATGGGGTGCTGCCATAGTTAAATGGGGGGTAGAGGAGGAGCGAGAGCATGACTTTCACCTTATACCTTAAAAAACAAAGAATTTCCCAACCCCAGGCTGCATGCTCAAAATGCAGCTCCTCTGCCTGCCCAGAGAGGGCTGGCTGGCCACAGAGACTGAGGGCCCGGATGCCAGCCCCCTCCTAGTGCAATTTTGGCCTCTGTCATCTGGGGAGACTGCACCCTCTCACCAGGTGCTTCCCCATACCCAGTCTTCCCTCTAGTGAGCCCACAGAGGGTCATCCCCTGGCTGACACACTGCCTGAGGTCCTTTCTCCCCTTCGCTGACCCGACGCTGAATCTGGAGTGCTAGATCAATGGTGTGGGAGCACAGTGGGTCTAAACCCAGACAGCCACATTAATGGCTTCAGAGTGGAAGGATGGGACTCCATTGCTAGGATGTAGCCAAGAGAGGAAGGGACAGTGAGAGAAAGAAGAGGAACAATAAGGTAACTGGATATGTGGTGTAGCTAGGACGTGACCCGGAGCCTCTGAAAAGGAAGACTCCACATTTCCACCAAGTACAAATAACAGGAGCAGGACTTGTGAGGTAGGGGTGGGTAAAGGGGAAGGATGGGGCCTGGTTAGAACCCCAGATGCATGCACAGACTCTGGGGAGATCCAGAGCAGCCACATAGTGACAGCCTGGGAGCCAGAGAGCACAGGTATGAGACGGAAGAGGAACATAACTTTCATTGCAGTTACTTTTTCTGCAGTTTTCATTGTTTAACCATCTCCCTGTATTACTTTAAAAATGTCAATACAGATTGATGGTGTATGCCTGTAATCCCAGCAGGGAGGCTGAGGCAGGAGGATCACAAATTCAAAGCCAACCTCAGCAATTTAGCAAGGTCCTAAGCAACTTTTTTTTTTCATTTTTTAAAATGGCCTGGTGATATGGCTCAGTGGTTAAGCGCCTCTGGGCTCAATCCCCAGGAGAAAGAAAAGAGAGAGAGAGAAAGGAAGAAGGAGGGAGGGAGGGAGAGAGGGAGGGAAGGAAGGAAGGAAGGAAGGAAGGAAGGAAGGAAGGAAGGAAGGAAGGAAGGAAGGAAGGAAGGAAGGAAGGAAGATTAACATTTCAACCCTAATCAGAATGTCAGTAAATGAAAGCAGCAATTCAGCTTCAGTCACCCAGGTATGCACATCCTGGGGCACTGTGACACTACCACCTCCAATTCAGGGGTCTATAAAGTCACTGGTTCCTAACCCACTAGCTGCCAGGCCCTGTCCCACATAGTACAGCATTTCCTATTCATGAAGCATCTCCATATCACTTTGCGGTGAGAGGACTCGTCCCGTATTTCAAACGTTCCCAGGAGTATAAAGGAACGGGGAGTCTAGGGCTCCCTGGCCCGGCTCCATGAAACCACTTAACAGGGAAAGACAAGCTCTCAGTTTATTGATTAGATATTAGAGAAGAGGTTCCTACTTGCGGTCCAATCCCCTAGCTCCCCACCAAACTCCAGCCGTACCCTCAGCCATCTCTCCCACAGGCGCCTGAGGGACACTCATGAGGGAGCCAACCCTGTCTTGGCCACGGCCAGGGATCGGTGGACTCAAAGTCAAGAGAAGGAGAGAGAGCGTGCAGGGGAGGTGGGAGGCCCGAGACTCTCTGCTTCCACTTCTTTCTCCTGCAAGAGCAGCCCGCCAGCTCCCCACCCATCCAATTTGCAAAGAAAGCCGAGATAAATTCTCTGCAGGACCATGGAAAACAGGCGGGGGCAGGGAAGAGGGTGGGTAACATCCAAGTCCTAGCAGCACAACAGCAGCCCAAACGCAGGACTGTGGCAAGGAGCCCTAACAGAGCCACTCAAGGGAGCAGCTGTCCTGAGGGTGACAACATTCCCTGCTCCCTCTTCCAGAAAAACAAAAAACAAAAACCAAAAAAACCCCACGTTCCCCTGTTATTTTTTGGAGATGAAATGTAAAGAGGGGCTTCCTGAGTGAGGCGCCAAGGCAGCTCATTATGGGAAAATCTGTTCCCTTGTCACCTCCTGCAACAAATCCGGTTCTCAGCAAATTGGCGCTCTGGGAGCCAGGCACATCACGCACACGCATTCACACATGGAGGGGGTCTGTGGAAGCCTCCCGGCACTTGCTTTTGCATTATGATGATGGTTTTATTCCTCAAAATAACAACCAAAAAGAAATGGGGGAAAGACTGACGACAACCATCCCAGGGGAAAGAACCCCCCTTTGTGGGGCTCCAAATTTTCCAGGAACGCTGTACAGATGCCACTGCACAAGGTGGCTGTCCAGCAGGGCTGTCTGTTCACTGTCCTGGACCAGCCTCACAGTCCCCTGGGCACTGTGAAAAGGTCACATGCAGCCTTGCAAGGTGACTGAACTCCCCACTCACCCTTTCTCCTTTGGATCCAGGTTCTCCGGGCTTCCCAGGAGCACCCTGCAATGAGATCAAGGGGGTCAAGAGGATCAAGCGCCAGCCCACCTGACTTCTCCGTCTTTCTTGGGTCTTCTACCCAACTCTGGGAGCTGAGGACAAGGGATCCTGAGAAGCAAAGTCCCAGAGAGCTCCTCTCCAATGTGTACAGATGCTGGGGACTGGCCCACTTCCTTCTCTCTGCTGTCCTTCTGTCCCTGCTCTCCCTTGACTGACGATGGCACCAGCCTATGTGGACCCTGCAGACTCCTCCTCTACGTCTCTCAGGTTAAACTCCACTGCCTTTGGCAGGCCCAGAATTCCAGAAGGAATCGGTCTTAGATAAGTTCTCCTCAGCCTCTGGCTCAGCTGCCACGGCTTCAGCCAAGGTACAGGACTTGGGCCCAGGCAGGGAGCACTCTGCTCTGGGGTCTCCTGGCCTCCATCTATCATCTTCCCCTGCCTGGGCTGTGCTCCCACCCTCTGTCCACATAGATCACTGGCCTGGCCTCAGACCTCGCCTCCAGGGAGCCCTTCCTACCCACTTTCCACCTAGAGAAGTGGCTTTCTTCTACATTTCCACAGCCCACAGGAGCGTGGTCACCCTGGGAACAAGGGATGCAGCCCCATAATCCAGACACCTGCCTCCCTCTCAGCCCCTCTGTCAATCTGCCAACTTGGAACATCTCTCCTTCTTTGCCCGCAGCCCCCTGTCATCTCCTCTGCAAAGTTTGCTGATCCCTCCAGCCAGAGTTCATCCTCATGCCTGGGTCACTGGCCTGCCAGTGACAACTGACTTTCTTTCTGCCCAGATGTGGGGGCAGAGGTGTGCTTCTCTGCCTTCCCATGGGGCAGATGTGGACACGGCTGATTCCAATGCAAAGCAGGCAGATGTGATTTCTGTCACAGAAGCACAAGGAGGTGCTCTGGGAAGCACCTTGGGGAGCACAGAGCCCCAAAGGTCAGGTAGAATCTAAGAGGGCAGAGAGGCTGGGAAAGGCACTCCAGGTGGGCAGAACAGGGAAGACCAAGCCTGAGAGATGGCGAAGGTGGGGACATGGTCTACATGCCTCAGCAGAAGGCAGGAGCTCACATATGAGAGACCAAGTGGTCAGACTGGGAAAGACTTTGGATGCCTGATTAGCCTAAACTTTATTCTGAAAAGTAGTAGGGAGCCAGAGAGAATTCATGTAGGCAGCAGCCCAACTATGAGCACATGCAGCTGATGAGTCCCTCAGAAAAGGAAGCCAGAGTGTTTCCCCTCCGTCCCAATCAAATAAGCAGGAAGGAGCTGTGGGTCAATGAGTGAGTGCTCAGTGAGTGGTCAGCTATGGCTGGGCCAGAATCAAATCCTTCCCAGACACAGAGCCATTTGACCCAGCTTCAAGGAAGTCAGTTTATAAAGTGTGGCCCACAGGCACAGAGGGAAAGAGGTGGTGCTCTTTCAGGAGGGAGCACAGGCTTCGACGGGGATGTGTGGACTTCCACCCTCTGTTCTCAGCATTTGCCCTTCTACCCGTCGCTCAGCTGACACTTTTGGTGCTCACTTTGTGCTGGACTTCTGTGCTAGGACAGATCGGAACGGGTGTGCATCATTAGCTTCGTCCCTGGTGGCCAGGGGAAGTCAGCTCGGGAAGGAAGGACAGCAGGGGTGCAGGCTTTCTGAAAGGAGGGCCCTGGGAAAGAAATGTGGCATTTCATAGACTAAAAGGCCAGAGTGACTGGAGCTTAGAGAGGAGGGACAGTAGGCAGGCGCCACGGCTCCTTGGATTTCACTGAGTGCAGGGAGAGGACAGGGCTGAGAGTGACCTGTGAAGTGGCATCATGTGCTTCTGTCCCACAGATCTTTGGCTGCAGTATGGACAGGACAGCAAGGGGCAAGGCTGCACTAAGGAAGCCCTTAGGTCCCCACGATGTTCAAGTGAGAGGGGATGCAGGTCAGACTAGAATCCAGGTGGAGGAGGTAGAGAACTGGACCAAACTAAGGACTCACAAATCTGAGTTGGCAGGGCTTGTTGATGGGTGGCATGCTGAGGGGCAGATCAGGAGACACACTTATCCAGATGGTGTCACCGATGGCTGCACAATTTGTGGGGTCTGTGCAAATTCACACATGTCCTTTCTTCATAAAGCACGTATGATTTCAACACAATGACAACAGAGTATCAAAAGAGTCCTTCCAAGTTCAGGGCCCTGGAGACCACACAGGCTGCCCACCCAGAATGCCAGGCCTGTGACCCCCATAGAAGAGCTACCAGTGGAGCAGGGGGGTGACACTTGCCTCTTTGCCTGGCACTCCTTTCTCTCCTGGTTCTCCCTATAAAACAGAACAAAGTGTCAGTAGGCCCTGCAGCATCAGCAAGTAGAAAACACATGATGGTCCTCAAAGCAGACATTTTCACTCAAATCGCGTTCTAGCAAAGACAGCAACTAAGGGTTCTCCTGACCAAGATCCTTCGGTCATCCCATGCAGAGGAAGGCAAAAAGCTGTCCCGAGGAGGAAGGGGAGCGTACAGCTCTGCGCTTCTTGGCAGTGAGAAGTGTGTGACCCTACCAGGAGGGACTCCAGGATATCGGTTTCATACACCATCTAGTTGTGAGAGGGAGGCCTCCCTGAGAAGCAGGCTCACAGTGTGGGTAAGGAGATGCCACTGGCTCCTAATGCAAATCTCGGCTCCTCTACTATTGGCTCTGGGACTTTGGAAACCCCCTTAAATTCCCTGTCCCTCAGTGTCTTCCTCTGTAAAATGGGAAAAGTAGCTACACTCGCCTCATAAGGTACTATGAGATTTAAATGCATTAGTGTTCGTAGAGGGCTCAGAACAGTGACAGGTGCATTGTAGGGTTGGACAAATAATCCACTATCTTCACAACTGAGGAATAATTGTTATATAGAGAGCATGCTCACTGCTCAGTAGCAGCCAGACTATCAACAGTGGGATGGAGAGGGGGTGACTGAGTAGATGCATTCAAGTAAAGAACAGTGGGCAGAGCCAGGAGAGCCTGGGCAGCAGGGTAGCAGGCAGGGACAGAGGGAGAACCCAGAGGATTGGACTGGCTGCGGGGCACCAGAGGGGGCAGAATTAAGCTACAGGGGGTAGATGGGAACATGGAGAAGTTTTCTACTCTGGAGAAGTTTTCCTGATTTGCGGTCAGCAGTCCAAGGTGTGGGCCAGAAGGCATCAGAGGCCACATGTGGAAATATCTGAGAGCTTAGTGTCCTTTCCCCAGCAACCTGGCAAGGATCACCCCGCAGCTTCTCTGTGTCAAGTTGTCAGGTCAGGGGACCCACACTCAAACACCATCTGGGCATGAATTTACCATGTGGCCTTGAATCAAGCACTTATGTCCTCACCCTGTGGCTCAAACGTGCTCATCTTCAAAATGATTTCTAAGGGTCCTGCAAGTTCCAGGGTCATTGCCACCACCTACCTCACCGTACACACCAACACAATTGTCATCTGTGTTTGCACTACTGCAATCCCTTTACGTGGATCATCTCATTTAATCCTCCAAGTTGGGTGATGCTGTTTTAGGAGCATCTGAGCAATGAAGTAGCCAAGGCACAGAGAGCTTAGGACACTTTTCTAAGGCCTCTCGATTAGGGAGTGGGGAGGGAGCTGGACTTGGGGATCCCACACCATATCATCATGGCCTCTGAGCAAATGGGCTCAAAGACACAGGAGGTGGCAAGGACAGTTCTGAATGTGAACATCACACCTGAGACCAGACATCCTGAGCCAGGTTGTTGTTCTCTGCTTACCGGAGGCCCCCGAGGACCCAGGAAGCCAGGAAGTCCAGGACTGCCGTTTTCTCCTTTGTTCCCCTTCTGGCCCTGCGAAAGAAAAACAGGATCAATCTCCAAGGTCACCTTCCAACTCAAGCAGATTCAGAAGCCTTGACCACTCCAAACACTGAAGGCCTGGGGCAGCCACAAAATGGAACACAAACCCCCTTTCCAGCAAAGAGAAGGGGTCAGGGAGAGACATGGGCTCTTGTGGGTCCTCTCAGCACTGCCATGGTGCAGGCAGCAGAAAAGACATGGCCTGGGAAACTGCTGGTGGCCTTCCTACACAGAGCAGCAAACACCAAGTGGCACAGATATTTAGCAAAAATGCCCAGTTGTGTGTGGTCCCTCAAGGAGTCCTCCAGTGAGGTGGGGCTGTCCCGTCCACAAGGATGCTGAAGCTCATGGTTTAGTAGGCTCAGTATTTGTGAATCTCCCAACTTCAACTTTCCTGAGAAGCCTCCACATGTAAGTTGGCTTTTATGGGCCAGCTCTACACGGGGTAGATCCAGACCTATGGCTCATTCCTGTTCCATCTGCTGTGTCTCACCAGCAAGAAAGTTCTACCCCATGGCTGCTGATGGAGGGGGCAGACTCCTTTAGCACAGCTAATCCTCACCTGGCAGGGATATGGCCTCCACCAGGGTGATCGAATGCCTGGTTTCCTGGGGCTATGGCCCTGGATTTTACATCACCAGCAGTTAGCCTGCCAGGACTGACAGGCTCATTGCCCTGGGCAGTGGCTGCTCACTCACCACACATGCAGGTGGGCTCCTGGATAGGACTGCCAATTTTAGCAAAATAAAAGTTCAAGAAGGCTGGGCTGGGAACAGACTAGTGTAAGACTTTGACTTATCCAACGCTAGATCCTATCTAAGAACATCTTCCCCACTGTGCCTCCCATCAACCAGACAGCACCCCAGATCTGCATCCTCTAACCAGTGACCTGGACCCTGCTGGTTAGCCATACCACCCTCTCTCCACCACCTACCCACTGGTCCTGTCTGCTTTCTCTGGCCCCATGCCCACCTCCTTTTCAAGCTGCATACTTACCGTGTCAGCTGAGGCCATCAGGGCTGCTTAGCAGGACACTGCCCTTCCACTCTCTAAAAACATTAAACACCCACCTGCAACCACATTGCACCTTGTGTTTGGGAGGTATAGATACCTGTGGTTGTAGATAACAGGGAACTAGGTGCAAAAATCACATATACTGTGAAGGAGATCCTCCAGCTGCTAGACTTTCTACCACTCAGACCCACATTCCCACTGATGCTTCCAAGGACAAAGATCAGATAATGTGTGATATGAGCCATGCGCCCAATCTCAGAGCTTGACCAGTGCCATCAGGTGGCAGCAGTAGAGTACTCACTGGGCTTCCTGGGTGGCCAGGGTCTCCTGGAGAGCCTGGTGATCCATTGTTACCCTGGTGGAAGAAACAGAAATAATTCTCCTTCAGGACTGTCTGTCAGAACATCCCAGAGCAGGATGGCGGAACAAAGAAATGACCAGATGCGGAGGACCAGGTTTCCCACAGAATCTGTCACCTGGGCCAGCATGGCTCTCAGTAAACCACGTCTTTCCTCAGAGGATATTTCTCAACTTGTAAAAGGAACTCGTAATATTTAATTCATAACAATGTTGGATTAAATGACCCTGTGGCCTGGTGATTGGTGTGCACAGCCCAAGCAGAGTAAATAGTCATGACCTCATTCATTCATTGATCCGTTAACTCAGAGGCTGCGATAAGAAGTGAGCAAACCACCAAACATGATCAGGCTCAAAAACAGTGGCTCATGTGGCCAAAAAGCATAACTTATCTCATTTCACACCCCCTGGGCTTCATCCTATGCCCACTTAAGAGATGAAGATGCAGAGACTGGGAGAGGAAAGGGCATGGTGTAGGAGGAGTCCTGCAGCTGTGGAATGGAAGGTCCACGCCTCCAGATCCTAGGTCCCTCTAACACCCTCTAACTTGGTGGGGGTTTTGTGCATATTTGTAGCTTTGACAAGTACATTTAACCAATAAGATTCCTGATAGAGTAAAAATCACAAAGCTCAAGAATGCTACTAAGGGCTGGGGTTGTGGCTCAGTGGTAGAGCGCTTGCCTAGCATGTGTGAGGCACTGGGTTCGATTTTCAGCACTGCGTATAAATAAGTGAATAAAATAAAGATCCATCAACAACTAATAAAAGTATTTTAAAAAAAGGAATGTTTCTGGCTACCACCTTTCAGGCTCAGACAGATTCCTACTAAGCCTAAGTGCATAGCTTGGCTTCCCAGGCTGAGCTGGCCGCTCCCCTGCCCTGTGGCTTCCCTCTTCGTTTCCCTCCACTTGGGGGCAATTCCCACTGAGGCTTTACTGCCTGGCTCTCCTCCCTACCATGAACAGCCCAAGGGAGAGGCTGGTTGCTCTTGTCACTCAAATTCCAGGCATCGGGTTCAGTGCCAGACACAGTGGCTCTCTGCTAAGTGAATGGACCAAGAACATAGAAAATCATTGTCCGTTCACCCATCAACCACAAGGTGCCAATGCCTTGTAACCTGTGAGGAACACGCTCCCACCTGTGTGGAAGCATGTCCCAGCCAAAAGCCAACGAGTTTCGATTTACACATCAAACCCACTTCTAAGGACTTCACGTGCATTAATCCACTCACTGCTCACATCAGATACAAACATCAGCACCATTTTACCAGTGGGCAAACTGAGGCATGACAACAATAAGCACCCTGAGAGGAAAATGTAGGAGCTGAGATCTGAGTGCAAGCAGAGGGGAGGACAGTAGTTCCACTCTGTGGGAACAGAGGTAAAATCAAGGGCTCTCTATAACCCCAGCTCAGTCCTTGCTGTAGTTGCTTGAGGCCCTGTGCCCAGGAGCTGTGCTGAGCCTGGGCAGTGCTGGCCCCATTCCATGCTGCTCAGCCTCTCATTGTAGGCATGGCTGTAGGTTCGTGAACAAAACACAGCACACCTTTGATCATGGGTGATGCAGGGGCCTCTTCCCACCAGATCGTCCCAGGAATCATGTAGCATGGTGTCTCTATTCCTGTCTCACCCGTGAGGAACTGAGGCACAGAGCAAGCACAGGCCCTGCTGGGATCCACTACTGAGGGCTGATGCCAAGCAGCCCTTCCAGCAAGCGCCTCCTGCAGCTCCTCCCCACGTTCCCTCCACCCACCCACCCATCTGTGTCCCTCTAAAAACACACACTTTGGCTCAGCCCTGAGGAAGTCATTTCTCTTCTTCCCTCTGGGCCTCCCTTAGCCAGACACAGAGACACAGGGTGCCAGCACAGGCTCCAGGGGCCTGTCGGGGCTGGGGCCAGCTTTCTTCCTCACCAGGAGCCCCTCCTCAGG
The DNA here is from genome assembly GCA_004024805.1 of Geosciurus inauris. Classification (NCBI taxonomy): domain Eukaryota; kingdom Metazoa; phylum Chordata; class Mammalia; order Rodentia; family Sciuridae; genus Geosciurus; species Geosciurus inauris. The sequence goes on from PVHX01001864.1 coordinate 74,997, forward strand.
TCTTGTTATTCCTTAAGGAGGACCTTTGTCCCCTGTGCTGCTCCAGAAAAAGTCACAGCCTCCCTCCCCAAATGTTCTGCATTTCCAACTACTATCACAAGCTCCCACCTCCTTCCAGGATGACTTCTGTGACAAGGAAATCTAGCTCACACAGGCCTAGGTCAGGTGTTTAAGCTACAGGCTCTGAAGCCAGCTTTCCTGAATTGAAATCCTGCCTCTGCTGCTTATGAGCTGTGTAGTCTTGGGCAAGTTATTTGGCCTCTCTGTGCCTCCACTTCTCATTGTACATGGGGTGGTCAGAGCCCCTGCCTCACAGGACTTGGAGAAGGCTCAGTGAAAGAATTACACAAATGTTTTCTGCAGTCCCAGCTCTAAACTCCCCTGGTCTTTCTTAGAAACCAGTAGTCACATGGGGTACCCCATCCCTGGTGGACTGTAGATTTTAAAGAGATCAAGTTTTCAGTCTGTGCATTTGTTCACAATCACCATGACTATAAATGGAGTCAGTTCATAAATACAGTCCAGTGCTGCATAACAACACTTTGGGTAATGGCAGACTGCATAAATGACATCGGTCCCACAGGATTATAATGGAAAAATGAGGCTGTTGCCTGGTGATACCACAGCCCTCCTTCTGCCACAGTGCCACACCTCACTCAGGCACCTGGATGGCAGGGAAGCACTGTACTCAGTCACCAAGTATGGTGATGACTAATGGCTGCTACTGGCTCAAGTACCCACTAGAATGTGCTCTTTATCTTTAAAAATATTCCTTCTACTTATTAAAAATCTTCTGGTGAGGTAGCATGCCAGCTTCCACCAGCAGCCCTCATCTATGTCACCTTTCCCACGGCTCTTGATCACATGCCACTAGGTACTAAATATCTCCTTTCTACCTCCGTCCCCCTCACTCCCCCAGGCTCCTCTGAGATAAGAAAAGTGCTAGCCCTGGTGCACAGACAGGCAAAAGGAGCATCTCCAACATGTCCACCAGCGTAGGGAGCATTACCTAGTGAACTGTCCCCTCAAAATCCATATGCTAAAGTCCTACAGCCCAGGACCCTCAGAATGTGACCTTATCTAGGAGTAGGGTCACGGTCCATATAAGTAGTTAACATGAGTTCATACCTTCACAGGCTGAGCCCCATCCAATATTTCAGGTGGCCTGATGAAAAAAATACTTGTAGACAGACAGGGAGAGCATCATTCAAAGATGGAGGCAGAGACTGGGTGATGCATACACAAGCCACGGAGCACTAAGGAGGCCATCAACCCCTAGAAGCTGCTGCATATGTACTCAGTCACCCAGAGAGGGACAGTTTCCCTCTCAGAAGGAATAAGCCTGTCAATACCTTTGATCTCAGACTTCTGGCCTCCAGAACCATGAGGCCACATTTCATTGTTCAAGCCACCCTGTTCACAGTACTTTGTTGTAGCAGTACCAGGAGACCGGCGTGTGATGTAATCACTAGCTGTTAGGATGGCCCAGAGCTAGAAAGGCTGGGGAAAGTCCTACAGGCCCTGCTGGGCCAGGTGGCACTGTACACAAGTGGTCCCAGAAAAGCTCCTGGTGTGTGGGAGGCCCCAGAGGCATAGGGCAATGGCTTCTCCCCACCTGCTGTGACACATAGCCATTTTTAAAGAATATATGGCTGTGCCAGGGTGACAGCCAGACATCACCATTGACAACATCACTGCCAAAACACACAAGGACATGAGCAACTTAGTCTCCAAGCAAAACTCACCGGTGGGCCCCTCGGCCCTCGGAGACCCTGTGGCCCTGCAGGTCCAGCATCACCCTGGAAAAAGCAGAGAGGGGTCACATCACAGAGTCACTGGGTGGCGATGAAGAAGGCTCCACTTTAAATATGTAGCAAACTTCACCAAAAGACCCCGGAGATCCAGCAGCGAATGGATGCCCTTCATGGACTGTTACCTCTTCCCAGTGCAGAATCACACTTTACGTAGATGCAGAAATGGTCGTGACTCTGCCTTCTGCATTAGTGCATGGATTTACCTGCTCAGACATATTTCACATGGTCCCCCAGTGATTTCAGGTGGCCCCATGTTGAACCAAGAGAAGAAACTGAGAAGACAAGTTCTCTTGGAGTTCTTCTCCTGACTCATTAGAGAGCAACCTGGAACCACCATGCCCCCCCACCGTGGAGAGCACAGTGCCAGCCACGTGCACAGCACCTTCCAGTTTGCAGAGCATGGTGATGCTGTCTTCTGAGTGGCCGCATGGCCTGACAGTCCCACCCATGTTATGGTGGACAATGGAAAGGCTTGGACATGTATCTACACAAGCCCTCTGGAAAATGGATTTAAAAAAATATATTAAAAGAGCCAGAGAGCTGAAATAGAAGAAAGCATTTTCCCATCACCTGGCACCTGGTCCTGCCCCAGCCCCACCCTGCAGCTCTGCTAGCTGAGCTCAGTCCCTTGCCTGCCTGGGCTTTTTTCTATTGCTTTTTCTATAAGCTGAAGTGAGAGGGACTGCTTCAGAAGCTGAGAGGTCCCCAGCAGGTGGGACTGGAGGTATGCTGTGCTTTAGCTGCATAGGGCTCCGCACCCTGGATTGGTTTTATAACTGCTGAGGACAGATATGGAGACCACAATGGATTTCTCCTAAGATCCCTTCCAGCCCCTTCATCTCATGGTATCAGATCAACCAAAGAGCCAATGTGCTTTGGATAGTCAACAGCTCTTGGGAAGAATCTACCTCCCCAGGTCCAAGGCTGGTCCTGTAGGATGCATAAGGTGGACAGGAGGCCACTTGGGACCTCAGAACCAAGTGCTGACACTTCTGACCAGGCACCCAGTGCCAGGAGGTCAAGCTGTGTCACCACACATCAGATGGCCCTGCAAGATGGCCTGGACCATGGATGACCAGTCCTTGGGGGTGGGGTGGGAAATCCTGAATTGACAATGTGGCTCCAGGCTGGCTCCACCTGCCTCTGACACAGTATGTGACCATGTCCCTGACCTCCCTGGATCTCAGGGTTTTCATCTGTGCCACTCAGATAAAGCCCTACCTGCCCTGCCCAGATTGCATGACAAGCAAAACCAGGAGCCATCTGAGCCACGAAGAGCAGGACAGCAAGAAGCAGCAGAGGTGGAGAGGGGCTTGTGATCGCTTCAAGCGTGGGAAAGCAGAGGTGTTGGAGGAATGATCCAGAGCACCCCTGAAGTGTACCTCCAGTCCATGCAAGGCCGGATCCTGCGAGCCCGTCTTTGGTACCAACAGACACGAGGTAATTAATCCAGAAAAGCCTCCTATGCACGACAAGGCATGGGCACCGCCGGGAGGCTGCAGCCCCACTCTCTGTCATGCAAGCCACCTGTGTGCCATCGCCTGTCTTCACAGTGCTGTCTCTACCCACTGTGACATGAGTATCTTTTCCTTGTCCCCATGCCCACACAGCCCCACAGTACCCCTACTCACATCTTTCCCTGGTGGTCCTTCCTGGCCGGGGGGCCCCGTGGCACCAGGCTCTCCCTAGAAATGAAAATTCACTGTTAGGCACTGAGTTGCTCCTTCTGCAGGTTGCCTCAAGCTAGGAGCAGCTGTGGATCTGGGAGAGATGCAGAGACGCAGGTGGCTGTCAATCTGGAAGGCCCTGGCAGGGCAGGGTGCCTCTGTACGATGAGCCCTGGCCCTGAGCTAGTGTCCATGTGCACCCAAGGCCACTGCCAAGTGCTGGCGCCATATGTGTCTCCCCAGGTCTCAGGCAGGAAAGAACAGCTTGAGTCAGACAATCCCCTTCCACGCCTCCTCCTTGTCTGCTGACCAATTAGCTTTCCTACCCATGGCTCTCTCATGGTTATCTACCATGTGCAGTAGATCTAACCATTGATCCCAGAGGTCACTTCTATTTGGGGAAGCGAGAGGAGGATTTGAAGGATTGAAAAAACAGGCTCTGGGGCTTCCCATCTGGGATAAAGCTGATGTGCTCCTCTCACAAGCCCTGGACCCTGTGAAAATCACCCATGACCTCTAGGCCTTAGTTTTTCTCTCTGAAAAATAAGCCCATTATCAGGACCTGTTTCACAGGGCTCAGTAGTGCTATGCACAGCCCAGATGAGGGAAACCAACCTGAGCCCAGGCTGCTTGGACTAACTGGCTTATGTCATGATCTGGCCCCCAGAAGAACCATCTAGAAGAATCAGACCAAAAGAGGGGATGATACTGCCAACCAAGCCCACTGTCCTTTCCTGGGTACCATGGTACTGCCCAGCCTGTGAGCCCAGGAGTCTTCTTTATAGGAAGTGTCAGCTCTGATTCACCTGGGATAACCTCCAAGGAGAGACATCCACTCACCCGAGGACCAGGAGCTCCAGAGTCACCTGTGTGTCCCTTGAAGCCCTGGAAGAAATAAAATGCAGTCATTCCCCCTGTGAGCAGACTTGTAGGGTGGGAAGGTAGTCCAGGATGGGCATCCAGGTGTGTGGAGCCCTGCTCTGTGCCAGGCTCAGGTGGAAAGAAAGAGACAGGAGCAAGGCAGGAAGGGAGGGTGGGAGAGGCGATGGTGGAGGGGAAGCAGGGAGGCCCTGGGGGTCCCCCCAGGCAGCGTGCCATGTGGGTCTCATGCACTCTCATCTCAAGGTCACGAAGTCCTGTAGGATGGGAATTCCTTTCCCATCTCATAGATAAGGGAACTTGAGGCTCAGGCCTGCCTTTCACACAGACAGCTGGTGGCCCTCAGAGTCACACGCAGGCCTGTCTGACCACAGAGCACACCTGTCTCTGCACTTCCACACTCCACCCAGGAGTGGGGTCTGTGGCCAGACTGACCTTTTGGAGACCAAGATAGCTGTCACCTGGCTGCCTCTACCAGGCTCTTCCCTGGTTTATCTCCTGATTCCATCTCCTAATCTCAGAAACAAAGGAAGACCCTACTGGGGAAGTTGGAACCCTGGGCAAGGCCATTTGAAGAGAACGCCAACCTGAGAGGCCCCATTGAAGTCACTGTGGTCACCACCTGTAACCATGCTTCTCACCGGGCTCCTCCTGGAGTGGCTGATGAGAAGGCATGACCTTGTTCAACTCTAGGATGAGGCCCTGCTCTGCAGGTCGTGTCAGGGCAGCAGGGAAAGGGACTGAGTGTTAGAAACCCAGGACCCTGGCAGGGGCCATGGGAAAAGGGGTCAGGAGGTGTGCCGCCCTGAACTGAGTGGCTCCCGCATTTCTTCTCTCCCCTCTGAGCCTCAGGCTTCTAACTGGGGAGACTGGTCCTGTCCTGCCAGGTTGTGGTGGGGATTCACCAAGGGGACACAGGGCTGAAGCCTGGTAAGTGGTCAGGACCTGATAGTGACTGAGGAAGAGGAGAAGGAGGAAAGACACAAGGAGAAGAGGAGGAGGAGGAAGCTGTCTCAGACTGGATCCAGATTCAACCACTATAACCTCAAAAAGGACACTTTTCCCCTTGGAGTCCTGACATCATCTTGATCAAACCAGGTAATGAAACCTCACCCAGGGGCATGGAAACCAACCTAAGCCCCAGCTGCTTGGACTAACTGGCTAATGTCATGATCTGGCCCCCAGAAGAACCATCTAGAAGAATCAGACAAAAAGAGGGAGTGACACTGCCAGGATGACATGCCGGGTGCTCTGTAGCCTGCGTGCCTGGCTGACTGAGGAGCCCAGTCTCAGCTGCACCTTTGAGCTGTGAAATACTGGGGGCTTCGCTGCTCTCCAGTGGAATTCTGTTCTGACACCTGCAAAATGGGGAATGAACCTATTCTACAGAGTCACCAGGAGGACTGGAGTGTTCAAAAGGGCAGGGAACTACCTGGGTCCCAGCACGTTCCTCAAGAACACTGAGTCCCAACACCAGCCACAGAGGCAAGGACTCTGCCATGTTCTCCTCCCAGGTGCCCGGCAGCAAGAAGAGCCAGGGCTTCCATAGCCCATGTAGACCTCCAACCTGCATCCCCTCCTCACAGCTCCCAGTGCAGAGATGGGTCCTGTCCCCATCTTTCCCAGAAACCAGGAACAACCTTTGAAAACTGACCATCATTCATGAGAATTGTCCCTAACTTATAAGGGGCTGCACTGTGCTCCATGGGAAGCAGTCATTTATTAAATTTTAAAAATGCCTTTAGAAAGGATATAATGGGATCATCAATTTAAAGTATGTTTGGAAAAAAAATGACCACTAATTTTGTTTTAATCCCCATGGGCAATGGTGACCCTCACTCTCAGGTTACTTCTGGTACAGTCAAGTGAAGAGTAGGGAAATTTTGGAAAAAGAAAAAATTGATTTTTGTGTTTTTTCCCCTCCTTGTTGAAAACTAGCCAGATGATTTATTGATTTTTTTAAATAAAAACAACATTAAGGAAACAAATAGCATTTTTGATCTGCCACTTTTTGTCAGATGAAAGTGTTTTAGAATTTTCATTAAACACCATGTTTATTCACAAACAATTTAAGGAATTGTGTAAATAATTTTGAGAAATTAAGAGGTAATACATTTAGGAAAAAAACCCTAAAAGACACAAAAGTTCATTTTGTTTGTAGAAAAATTGTGTACTTTTATATGTGTGATAGCTAGATAGCTAGATATAGATTTTAAATATATAGATTTTACAATTCATACATAAAAAAGATTGGAAAAATTACTCTGGAATATCAACAGAGATTTACCCCTGTTTTGCAGAATTAGAACTATTTTCTTCTCTATACCATTCTTTTTCTTATTAATAATTAGCAATATGATTGTTTTGTGATTAGAACGGGTTTCTTTCATAACTGGTAAAAAAATAGGTATGGAAAGTATTCAAAACTAAAATTAAGACTCATTTGTAGGTTCTATCATCTAAAACATTATAAGAACAAAGAAAACTTGGAACAGCAACCCTCCAGCGATGACTGAGATTTTGAAAATCAATTTCACAGCTAGGAGATGGAAAAAGCAGAATTGATCACACAGATCACTACTGTCCTGGAGGAGAGAGGCTGCAGATCCCCACGGTGGCATGGCCCCTGCCAGCCTGGCCCACTGGGACATGAGTGGCTGGCTGACGGGGTCCTCTCTGCTTTGGTCCACTTACAGGCAGGCCTCGGGAGCCCTCTGCTCCGGGTACACCTGGCTCTCCCGCCTTGCCCTGCAGGGAAGAAGGAAAGAGGAGATTGAGGATGGTGTTCACAGGACTCCCTTCTCTGGGCTGCTCAGCCCTCGGCTCTGGTGTTCTGGGCTGTCTTCACCCACACCAGTGTCCACTGGGAATCTGGGTCCATCATGTTCCTGGCTGCCCCAGGATGCTGCTGTTTATATAGATTTCATCTCCAGATTAAATGGTCACAGTCCCTTTCACTGTCCAAAGTGCTCTGGTCTGACAAGAAATCACACGGCCGTCTTGATCGTAAGTGATTTTATTCACAAAAGCACTCACGGCAGCTACTAACCACTCCACGTTGCCAGTGGCAGCACCCAGGATCAAAGCAGGTATATTTTTACTCAGCTTCTAAAGGGCAAAGCCAGGCAGAATCCCAGCTTCGTGCCACACCCAGGCAAATGCTCGCCTCCTGCCAGCAGCAGCACCCACACGGGGAGGCCTGGGCTCTACGAGCCATCTCCCACCCATCTTCTCCAGCACAAAGAAGCTACGAGGAAAGTCGTGGTATTAAAAGTTCTTTGCTTCTCATAGCATGGCATTGCCATGGACAGAACAAGCCACCAAAGAAAGAAAAAAGAAATGCCAGCGAGGTCCCTGGAGAAGCTCAGGTCCAGGTAAGCGGGCAGAGGTGGTGGGCAAAGAGGAAGTGGGTAAAAGGGAAAGTTTGGGTGATGGCCCATGGGACAGCACTTGGATTCCATCATCCCAACTGGGGGCAGAGCTATTCCCAAACACCCTGCACCTCATTTCACAGGTGAGGTGCACAACACGGGGCCCTCGGTGGGGGATGTAAGAGGTACGGCAACATCCTTGGGGGTACAAGAAAGATTTCAGGGCGAAGGCTGGAGATCAACCCTCTGATGTCCAGGTCTACCTGCTGGTTCCTTCTGTCCTAGGTCTTCCAAACCCGGCTGTGTGTCATTTCTCTTTCTGGATCTGTTTTGCAGGACAATTGTCCCTTGTAGGTCTCTGTGATTGAGGGTACACAGTCCTATGATGGCCTGTACCCTAGTCAAGTGTAACGGCCCATCCTACCAGCAGAGAAATGATTACCAGCCAGCTGCCACTGAGGGTTATCCCAATGCCAGGCCCAACAAGGGTGCTTTATACCTTGATGTCAACGGATCCTCACTGTGAACCAATGAGGGGCACACTCTTGTTATCTCTCAGGCAAAACACTAGAGCACAGAGAGGTTGTCATCTGCTCAAGGACACACGGCTGGGTTCTAATTGAGACACTTTGTCACCAGGGGCTCTGCACTTAATCATATACCATACTCAATGCTCAACTATGTCTTAATTTAAAAAATAAGCAATGGGCAATTCAAAAAGTTGTCTATCCACCCATCCATCCACCCATTAATCCATTCACTCACTGTTTACCCATCTGTGTCCCCCACATAAGAACTGGAAGGAATAGGCCAAAGTGAAGAGGGATAAGCATATGCTTGGGCTCACCCAGGAGGGTAACTGCCCACTGTCACCGTTCCTACACCTAAAGGGTGTCTGCTGAAGGAGCTTGTTCTCTGGCCCTAGGGGTGCTTGATTTCAGGGTGTGGAAAGACCAAGTGCATAGCTGTCGATGTCTCCAGAACCATCATCCCTCATGACAGGCTGGCACCTGATGGATAAATATTCCAGCCACCACGTCCTGCCTCAGGCGTAGTGAGGGAAGGGCATTACTGGAGCATTCCCTTGCCCTGTCCCTTTCCCTGGGTGCCCTCCTAAACATTCTACCTGCATCCACATCTCTGTCTTGATGTCTCAGGGTCCCCAGAGTCTATCAATCCTGTGCCAAATTCCTCCCAAACAGCTCAGAGTAATGACACATCATGAAATCCAAGAACGGATCAACAGGAGAACTCTAGAATGGGCACCTCAAGCCTGTGCAAGGGTCTTTGCCCAAGGGCACTGAGCCCCTCCTGCTCCAGGAGAACCAAGCCCATCTCCTGCTTGAGCTGTGAGCCACAAGGATGGCCTGGGCTGCACCCCCATGTGCACCATCCCCAGAGACTGTCCTGTCCCCTGGAGGGCACTGGGCTGGGTAGAAACCCTCCATAGCTCTGCAGGAGCTTTCCATTTTGCTGTGGGAAGCTCTTTCCTTTCCTCTCAGTGGTGAATTCTGGCTTCAGTATCTGGCAAACTATGAAATGATAAAGGAGGTGCTTCTGGCAAGTTGCATGAGATCAGAATGAGTCATGATAGTTTATGACCAAACAAATGAAATGGAGCTTGTGGCTTGCTGTAGGCACTTTATGTAATTCATGTTGGGCTCTGAAGACTCCGCAGCTCTCACCTCACCAGGAGTTAAAGCAGGGTAGTTGCAAAAAGTAACTCACAAAAATAATTATCAGAGAAGCATGTCCCCTCATCTGATCCTCCAGCAACTCTGGCAAGTTGGCACATTGTCCTCATTCTACATGAAAAGACTCTAAAGCTAAGAGGTGTTATTTGACTTGCTCTGGGTCACGTAGCCTGTGAGGAGTGGAGCCAGCACCCTAAGCCACCTGGTTAGTACTGTTGTTATTGTTGCAGTTCTGGCATTAAAAAAAAGTCATTTAATCATTATATTTTAAATGTAATTTGTCAATAAGGAATACTTGCTCATGTTTTCAAAAAAATAAAATTATAATAATGAAGTAAAACACCGTGGAGCAGAGAGCTGCCTTCCCATCATGCCCTCTGCTCAGGATCATCCTGCCACGGATGAAATCTACTTTAGTTGGTGTCATATGGGGTCTCATAGAGTTCCAATATGTAAAAACTAGAAAAATAAAAATACGCTTGGTTTTATATGCACAACAGGGCAGACCACACCCTGCCCTGCCTGATGTCCCAGGGGTTACACATCATCATTTAGCCAAGCTCCTGGGGTAGGTGCTTGGAGAACCTGCTGATGTCAAGTTCCATCCTACCGTCCAGGTGTGGGATTTGTTTGTCTTGCTCATTTGTGGTGCTGGGGTCTAACCCACGGCCAGGGGCTCATGCAGGCTGAGCAAAATCTCGACCACTAAGCCATACCCCAACCCTAGTCATGAAGACCAAAGTGCTGCCAGAACCCAAATAGGCCTCATCATCACAGAGCCCAGACCCCCAAGAAGGAGAGACCACCAAGTGCAGGGAGGCTGACTGCAAGGTCATAGGTATGGGTCTTTAGAAATCCTTGCACACTCCTAACCAACAGCTACACAGGCCACAGAGATGTCTTCCTGAAGACTCTGTCCATCTCTTTGGATATTCCTGAACAGAGGACAACAATACAAACAACAAAAACTAGAGCAAAATAACGGGTGAGGACAACAGCCCAATGCCTGGGGCTGGCATGTGCTGCCCAGCAGTTCAACAGGTGAGACAGTGTGTGGGTTTGCACTCGAGGCCAGCTTGCCTGCCCCAGCTTCCCCACCCACATCCACAGGACCAAGGCCACTGGGCATGTAAAACACAGAGGGGATGCGAGGACAGGGCCCTGGACTCAGACCCCCATGCTGCCACCAGCCCATCACTCAATGTCCAGCTAGTCTTTCCACCTCCCTGAGACTCAGCTTCCACAGCTGTGACCCAGGGACAACACACTGACCTTGCAGGGCTGCTGGAGGACATAAGTGCAGCACTGCATGGGAATCACGTCCACTGTCCCCGGTTCACAGAAGCCCCTCTGTTAGGAGCAGCCATTACCAAGACACTGCGAATCTGACATGTAAACTGGTAAGAAGCATGAATCCCTCACCGGCTCTCCAGGGGGACCTGGCTTTCCATCTCTGCCTGGTTTGCCTTCTTCACCCTGCAAGAGAAACTCAAGCTGGTTATCAGGTCAAAGAAGATTAGAAGGGAGGGGACAGACGCTGCTTCTGTGTGTCCTCCCTTGGATCCAGCAGCTGTCTTTGCCATTGTCTCTGCTCTTTATGCAGCCGAGCTATGACTCCCTCTCCTCTGCCAATCTCATCCCCAGAGGGGACACAATATTTCCTTGTTTATCCCAGGGATGAGAAACTCTTCAGGGACTCTGAAGAGGGGAAAGTTAATCTGTATGATGGGTGTGATGACAGAGGACTGAGGGTCCCGTCCTGGGCACCTGGATCTGGGTCTGTGAGAGAAGCAGCTAGGGAAGAGGCAGAGAGGAACCAGAGTCCAGCCCAGCAAGCTCAACCTGATGGAAGCTAGGAGCATGGAATCTTGGGCAAGTTCCTCAAGCTCTCAGATCCTTGCTGCTGCCTCTCCTAAAGAGAGGCCAAACCTGCGCTGCAGGAGGCACCAGAAAGGCTGGAGTCAGGCTTCCTTTCCCAGTAATGTGTTATTTCTGCTGCAAGGGCTGCTAACGAAGATATGCACTTTTTCTTGCTGGTGCTTGAACCTCAGTGGCTTGGCACAAGGGAGCCACTGTGGACATAATCAGAATGATGGACCATCTGGGCTGCTAGCCCAAAGCTCAGGGTGCACCTGCAGCCCTTTAGGAATGCTACCCCTGGCCTGATGTGTGAACACCAGGTCAACCAATTCATGCACTGATCTTCTTTGCAATTAAAATTTTAACTCCAGAACTATTCCTCCATGCATGGAAGGAATAGGGAAGGGGGTCAGAAAGAAAACCAGTGAAACGAGATGAAGCCTACCAAGAGACCGGCACAATCAGGCCGGAGAAAGAGGAGAACTGGGTAATTCTGGGGCAACACTTGACTCCAGAATCAGCAACTTGAGAAAATGCTGAGGAGGGCCGAAGGTGGACTATAGGACCATCTTAGAAATAAGTGTTCCTTTTCGAGACAGATGAGCTGCCCCCTGCTAACTGTGTCTTCTTGGAGCCTTGGTCCTCCACGTTTACTAAGCAGGGTTACCCACACACACTGCATGGCGAGGACTTCATGCTGTTACTTGCACTGTGCCTAGCTCAGAGCTGGTCCCCAACAAATGGGAGGATGTGCTGTTTCACTCTGAGAAAGCTAATGTCAATGTTTGGATGTCAGTAGCTTCACTGAGCCTCATCTCCCTGTCTGCACCCTGCAGAAGTGGAAGGAATTAGCAACTCTTAAGTGTAGACATCCTTGTCTGTTTCTAGACTGTCTTTTGCATAAAATTTTTTCCTGAAAACAATTTGTGGTGCTGGAATTTAACTCACTTTTTCCTAGAGTGCCAACTTTACCTTCATAACTGGAGCTTCAGTACTAGAGGTCACCTCCCCATGAAGACCCAGGCCCCTCCTCGTAGTTTGGCGTAGGTATCCCCCTCCTAGGCTCCCACAGCCTCTGTGTGCCTGTCTGTAGGGGCAAGCACCATGCTCTGTGACAATAGTTTCTCCCATTCTTGTTTGGCTTCTCCATGAAACCATGGGCTGCTAGGGGGCTAGGGCCTTGAATGCCAGCATATGTCAGGAATACTGCCATTTGTGTATCGCTATTCATCTTATCCTTTATTTGGTCCAGATCCAGGAAACATCCACTTGGCACAGTGAGGGGGAGGAGGGGAGAAGGCCAACAGCAAATCCATGACATTCACAGTTGGTTCACACTGTAACTGCTGGGACGGGGATGTAGGAGTGGTCCTGCCCCCTGGCTCAAGTCCCTACCTAACCCAGCTGGGGAGTGTCAAGAGCACATATCAGGAGAAAATGATGCTTAGTGGAGACCCTGGGGAGAGCTGGCATGTGGAGCCTTCGTGACAGTGGGGGGCATTCACATATGGAAAGTACTGTGCACAGAGCCTGCCACACAAGCAGGCTTCACCTGGAAGCCAGCGTGGTTACCCAGGCAGGAAACAGGTAAGAGCTACAGAGCAAGGGATGGGAGGAAGGCAAAGTGGTTGAGGGTGGCTGGGAAAGGGGTGAGAAAGAGACAGAAAAGAATCAGTGTCAGCTCATGAGAGGCCAGAGAGGCCACAGGGCCCGTCTTGGCTTCACAGAGGCAATAGTCAGCAGAAAGAGATACGACATCATCGGATTTGCCTGAAGGAAAGAAGAAAGCGAGGGAGGGAGGAAGAGTAAGAGAGGAGCAGATATATTATCACAAGCAGTTATGACACAGTTGTGTATGTGTGTGCTGTTAATGATGGACACAAAACAATCACATCTAAGGCAGCTTGCTTCTCTAGCACACTAGAAGTTTAATGATGAAGGACCAACATAAACCCCTGCCAGAGATATTTTTCCCATTAACTTTGCCATCACTAGAATTAAACCAATAAATATTTCTGAGCTACTGTGACATCCTAGGACCATAGTTTATTCTGACAGAGGCAACACATCCCAGCGCATCACTTAGGATCTGTGTGACTGGACTGATGACACCTAGGAGCTGATTATCATATCTTCTAGGAGTAAGGGCCCCCGGAAGCAATTCATCATCCACATGCTTCCTTAATTAATATTTTCTATGTACTCAACTCTGGGTGGAGACCCAAGACTGAATGAAAGCTGAAGTGGGTCCAGCTCTCACAGAAGCTATAGCCCATGACACAATACCATAATTAACAGCTACTCTTTTCTGTGATAGCCCCAAATCTAGCACACAGGGTGTTCCTAACCAGTCTGTCAAATGAATGACTTGATTAGATCAACAAATCACTCATCACCCTATTCCACCAACAGCAATGTGATTCCCAGCTGAACAGGCATCGAAAGGAAAGGAAAGGCAGAGTCTGTCCTTGTCTTAGGGCAAATAGTGAAGCAATGCCTGGACTGAGATGGGAGGGATCAGGCTTCAGCAGGGGGCTGGGGTGTAGCACTTGACTAGCCTACTTGAAGGCCTGGATCTGATTCTCAGCACAGCAAAATAAATAAATAAATAGATAAATAGAATAAAAACCAGCAACAGGGCATTCCAGAAATACATGTTCAAAGGCTCTGTGACCTGGAGGATGGGTCAAGAATGGCAGGAAAGACCAGTCTGTTCTAGGAGCCAGTGTGGAGGGCAGTTGGGTGCTGTGGTCAGTGGGTGCCCCAGCACCACACAGGCCAGACCCTGAGCCATTCAAGAATCCACCTCAGTGACAAAGGCAGTGTGTGGCCTTTCCAGGCAGACCTTATAACAAATATGTTGGCAATCTGGACCCCATTGAAAATCATGTTAAATTAAGAAGTTTGACAATGTTCAGGGAAAGTAATTTTGCAGTGTGTATCAAGAACCTCAGCTATTATTGTGCTTTGACAAGTAAATTCCACTTTGGTGAGTCATCCTAAAGAAATTAGGAAAATGCTATGCATGCAAAATTGTCCACTGTAGCTTTAAAAGTAATTGCAAGATTTATGAGGCAACAGATGAAAATATTATGGTGCATATGATGCATATATATATTATGGTGCATTAGCTGGATATATTATATGTGAATTTTATGAACATTTAATAGTAACATGGAAGTAAAAAATTTTTATGTTATCACAAATAGCTAATTACCACAAATAGCTGTATGTGTTGAGTGTATATGAGTGTGTTGTTGATGAATGATACAGTCAGATAGAGGAGAGATAGAAAAATGCTATATAAGTAAGTAAGAAAGAACGTATTATACATTAAAGAAGAATAAGATTAAGAATGACATCAAGAACTGGCGTTGTGGCTCAGCGATAGAGCACCCTCCTAGCATGAGTGTGGCACTGGGTTTGATCCTCAGCACCATGTAAAAATAAATAAACAAATAAAAATAAAAAGATATTGTGTCTGCTTACATCTAAAAAAAATCATTAAATAAAAAGAATGGCATCAAAATTTAGTTGACTTTGGCCGATAAGCAAGTTAATGAATTATTTTTCTTCTTCTAAAGATCTGTTAACACCCAAAATGCCACTAGTGGTCAAGCCTTATTTCAACAACAGAAGAATACATTTTTGCTTGTTTGTTTTTGGAAAGAGAAACTGAAGTTTGTTAAATGCCACTTACCGGGACTCCAGGTATTCCAGATGGGCCTTGGGGGCCAGGGGGTCCTTCTTTCCCCTGAAAGATCCAAGACATAAGACACCATGAAATTGTCGGTTGGCTTTTTTGGAAGTGAAGGACCTCATACAGGACCACCAGGTGCTGGGAGCCCAGGTGGGCTGGGCTGCACCAGCCTCCTCACTGTCCAGGCTCTCCTCCCCAGGGCAGCGCCATCCCAGGCAGACCACCCCTCACCACTGGCATGCACGCTAGAACCATTCCAGCCACACTACAGACACTCAGGGAAATTAATGATTAGATGGCCAAAAGCGAAGGCCAGTGGAAAGAAAATAATGGGACTTTGGAATCCACAAGATCTGGGTCCAGATCCAACCTGACATTTGTGCCCTAATTTCCTGAGACTCAGTTCCTACCCATATAGCACAAACAGGGCACCTCAAGTTGCTATACCTACAGGATCCTGTGCAAGAGAAGGGCTGAATTAGGGGCGTGCATGACTAATGGCTTCATTATTTTCATTGTTTTTGAGAGACTCTTAAACTTTTGATCGGAAGTGGCCATGGTTGTATTTCTTTCCCCCAGGAAAATCGTGGGGTTTTGAAAGTCTATTTTACTAAATTGCATTAATTAACACTTCATTTCCCATTTTATGCATTAAAGACATGACCTTCAATCAGGGCTTCTGCATTAGCATGAAAGATTCAGTGCTACTTTTCAAATACACATTTTTACATCACCATATTTCTGTCTTGAGATGCAGATTCCTGGCAACTTTACAATCTTTTACCAATGTTTCTGTAAGACAGACACTGATGTCAGGTTTTGCATTCTAATAGCATAAAATGAGGTTTTCTTAAGGGTTATTATTTTATCCTCTTAAAACAAAAGCAAAAACAAACTAAAGTTTGTATTTCAGATTTATACAGATTTTAAGCAGCAGCATATGAAAATGGTCCCATCAGGAGACCAAAACACACTTCTTTTATTAAGTACTTTTCAAATTTAATAAACTCAATAATTGAGTTTTATTCATATCTGAAGACAATGAGGAGACATTTGTAATGTATGATTAAGCACTGACTGAGAAGCTAGCTTAAGATTCTTTTATAGGGCCGTAAGCACTGATGAGAAAAGAATAATGTTTTAAGCTTACTACTATTTGCTGACCCCTTTTCTCAAAAGGGTTTGTACTCTTTGCATCCATGTTGAGAAGTTACTCCTAATTTTTTAAAATGTAGAATGCCCTGTTTATGTTTATGTTGATAACCACTGGGCAGAAATTACATCTCATAACACAATGTTGCAGGAGAGTTGGGACTCCCAGCCATGTTGTCATTTAGACCAAAACAAAACAGTCAACACAATATAACACAAATTCACCTCACAACATGACACACACAAAAGAAATGAAGTGGATGTTTTTTGTTAATATGGGACAAAAGTTCAATTATCACTAGGGGATTTTAGATACTAAATTATTTCCTGGGTGTGTATGGTTCTAAAGACCCTAGAATGGAAACAACAGTGACCCAAGTCAGGGGCAGGCCAACTCCAAACCTCTGCCTATTTTTGTAAGTGAAGCTTCCTTAGTACACAGTCACCCCCTTCAATTGACATGTTGTCTGGGGTGCTTTTTGGCCTTAAAAGCTGAGCTGAATAGTTAAAACAGAGACCACATGATCCATGAAACCAAAACGTTTGATATTTGTTATGAAAAAGTTTTCCAAGCCCTGAACCACACCACTCTTGCATCTCAGGTGAGGAAGCACAGTCATGTAATAGAATGTCCCAGATCCAAGAGAGGACTATGCTTCCTGACCCCCTGTCCAATGCTCCAGTCACCATGACCAGGTTTCTCTTCTCCCTTGGCAGACAGACCAGCAGGCAAGGCACAGGAGACACACTTTCCCTCACCCAATCTCCACTCACCATCCCACAAAAGCCCAGGGGCATCAACCTTTCAAATGCCCATGACTTGCCAGCAAAGCTGTGGTCTCCCTACTCCTGCTCCCACCAGAGGAGCCAAAGGCTCATAAAGATCCAGAGTGCTTGTTACTATAAATCTGCTCACACTAGTTATTTGCCATGGAAATTGATCTATTTAATTATTCATTAAGCATCTCAAAGAAATTTAGGTAGAAAATGAAAAGAACAATATTTTATTCAAATTAAGGTTGGGTTTTGAAAATATTTGATGAGTCACTGTACAAATAGATAGCATTAAGGTAAGATAGCTGTATGGGACTATTTTAAAATCCCAGTGATCAAGGACTCTGCATTCATACTGTCTTACAGATGCTATTATGTTCTCAAACAACTTTTTTTTAAAGGCAGCAAATAGTAATGGATGTTCTGTTTATAATTATAAGGGATCCCATTCAGAGGGCTCAAATTCAAACTACTGGAC
The DNA here is from genome assembly GCA_004024805.1 of Geosciurus inauris. Lineage (NCBI taxonomy): Eukaryota > Metazoa > Chordata > Mammalia > Rodentia > Sciuridae > Geosciurus > Geosciurus inauris. The sequence continues at coordinate 92,386 of PVHX01001864.1, forward strand.
TTTAACGTACATCATGAAGATTAACAAATGTATGTATTTGCTAATTCAAGATACAGTGGAAATGTTTATTTTTGTATGGACATTTTTATTATTGTTACACATCTAACTTTTTAAATTTTTAAATATCAACATGCATTATTCAGGCTAAGAAAACTTCCACTACGTCTTGGTTTGGTGTTTAGGGTCAAGTATCAGGACCATGGACAGCTTCATGTACGGGCATACCTTGCCAGAGTCTCATGACAGAATCAAGTCTTGTTTAATATAGTTTAATTCCTAAGAATGTAATTATTTTACTTCTGGGATTCATAGCTTATTCCCTTTGGGCAAACAGTCTGTTAGTTTTTATTGGGGAAATTTTTTTAGTCCGAAGATCAAGGAAAAGCTGCCTGCAGCATTTAATTGATCTGGGGACTTCTAGGTGGGCTGCTTCAAAAGGAATGACCACAGAATGATCCTAAGAAGGACCACGTGGCTGTCATTGCTCAATCTCAACATTCTGCTGTGGAATATAGAAAGAACACTGAATTATGAGTTTTCAGTTTGATTTATGTCCCAATTTGGACATTGATTTCTTTTATGACTTTAAACCCCACTGGGCTTTGATGTCCTGGGTGGAGAGAGATGAAATTTTACTAAGAGGACTGAGGTGCCTTTTGAACAAGATTCTAAATATCCCAGGGCAGGGTTGACCTCCTTTCCTGCTAGTCCTATATTATGGTGTTGAAATTCCTATAGATCAGGGATTGTGTCTGGCTGGCACATCTCTTCACTCTGGGATCCTGAACTGACCATTTTTACTTCCCCCATCCACACTTTTCTGATTTATAAGATGGATACAATGATTCAGGACTTGTTTAAATTATTGGGCTATGTTGGAGAGGGGCAGCACTGGAAAGAGATGAAGGATATTACTATTCTGTATATTCCTTTGAATGCCATCCAGGTATTGCTCCCATAAAAATGCCTGCTGAACCACAGTTCACCCTTGCTTCTTGGCACTAAAGCCAATGTGGTTCTGGCAGCTTTGTGTTGTTCAGATACAAGTGCTGAGTTCAAACAGCAATGGCACCAGCTGTGACTCTGAGACCTTGAACAGACTTCTTTCATGTTTTCACCCTACTTTGGATTAGTGGAACTAGCAGTGGCTGCCTCATCTCTGAGATGCATTGGAGCATACCACAGGCTCAGGGTGGGCTAGCCCAAGCCCCTTCACTCACTGCACTTGCTTAGAACAGAAACTACCTGAGAAAGAATAGAGAGATGGAGCCTGAATCTAGGGCCTGTCTGCAGTGGTGGTTGTAAGCTGAGTTCTGGAATTGCAGATTGCCAGCCCATTTCTCCCAAACACTTATCTTAGTGGCAAAGTCATCAGGGCCCCAAAAGAAAGCAATCCCTCCTGTGTTTGCTGCTGGACCAGTCATGAGTGGAAGCTTGGGAATTTTTGGGCCATGGGAGGTACTGAGGATCAGGAAAGGGTTAGCGAATGCACTGATTCTTAAAAGGCCTAAAGATAGACATAAGGCAGATCCTGACCCTCAAGGAACTTACCGGTGGCCCTTGAATTCCTGGTGGTCCAGCAACTCCTGCAATTCCATCTGCTCCCTAGAAAAATCAAGGCAGAAGACTAGTTTTTCACACAACCTGGCAAAGGTCATTGTTCCCTCCTCTACAGTCAGGAAGCTATGCACAACTTGTACACTATGTGTCTCCTCCAAGCTGCATGAACTATCATGTTGCTATGGTGCCTCTGCCTCCATGATAAAGATAGCAACCTGCTACACACAGGCTGCTGAGCAAACGGGAAAAATTAATACACAGTCACCACTGGGAGCATCCTAAGAGCTCTCTGTAAAAGGCATTCTATAAGAGTCTACTGTCCCTCCAAAGACCAGGGACACTGCAGTTACTAACTAAATACTGAGGCATAAACAAGCAAGTTCTTACAGCGCTTTATTGATACCAACCCAGCAGCCTTTATTTAACTGTTTTACACACATTTATGGAATGTTTATTTTTTACTAGGTGCCAACCCAGTTTTAGGAGTATAAAATTGACCACAGCATAGTCTTGGACCTCAAGGAAATTGATACAGCTGCAGAAAAGCAGCAACATTTTCTATGTGTGGCAAATTCCTGGGATAGGATGCAGGCTGATTTGCCCCCACCTCTTCCACCAGGTAAGAACCCATGCAAATGTTAATGAAATGAAGGGATATTGGTAATGTTTAAACAAATAGCATATGTTATTGGTTTAATTATACATATATTACAAAACTAACAGAATAATAGATGTTCTAATTCAAATCTGAGTTTTTTTCTACATAACTTTAGCAAAAGTTTTGGGCACTCTAGACTTTGGAAATCTGCTAAGTTAGAATAAAATTCTCTACTGCGCATTGGGACCAGAGCAAGGGTTTTAACTGGAAGAAGGATGCTCACTGAGCACCAGAAAATAAAAGTTTGAAGAGTCTTTCCTGCTTGGTGCCTATATCTCTGTTCACTAAAGAAAGGGCCTGCCAAATAACATTCACTCAAAAATTGCAAAAATGGGGCTGGGGCTATGGCTCAGTGGTTGAGCGCTTGCCTAGCATGCGTGAGGCACTGGGTTCGATCCTCAGCACCACATATAAATAACAAATGAATAAAATAAAGATCCACCAACAACTAAAAAAATTTTAAAAAAAAATTTCAAAAATGGCCAAGAGAGTGAATTCTCTGCTCTTGGGTTTCCTTTGCAAGGCAGGGTGATGAGGCTGAAGGGGAAGCTGACCTGGCATGCATTCCCAAAGGTAATCAGCAGCACAAGGCATGACACAAAATAGAAGCTCAATTAACATCTGCTGAGTTAATTGAAAGCATTAGTCAGTTGGAGACAGACAAGCCAGCTTCTGATTGTGAGTCTCAGATTCATCATCTAGCAGGAGATTCAGAAGTCAGAAGTCCTTTCCTATGGTTGCCAGATTCCACGTTACTGCAATTTCCAAAGAGCAGAGAGCAGGGATTCCTTTATACTCGAGACGTGCTACAGACTTCAGAGGAAGTAAGGAGGGAGCTTTAACCCAATATTCATTTTCTGGATTCCTCAGCTAGTAGGTTGCACAGGAAAGCTAAAGTTGTCATGACAGAAAATTGTTCTCCAAGGAACCATTTCTTTTAAAGAATAGGTCCTCCTCAAATGTCCCTCTTTGTAACTGCTAATACCTGTTCCCATGAACCATTGTGTAGCCACCTTTGGCAGATTTTCCTTTTGCTGATTATCACATGCTACAAAATCTGATAACATAAGCAAACACAATACAAGGCACTTTATTAAGTGAAATACAAATCTTGAAAAACTGTGAAATCCATGAAGTTCAATGATAGCAAACTGATCAATCCTCTCAAGATCCTTCACAAACTTGCACAGAGCAGAACTGTTAGGATCCAGGTTGAGGAATTCAAAAGAGTCTTAACACAGTTGCTATAGAAGAGTGAGCTGAATATCTGAGATTTGAGGTAGGTTTTCCAAAACAACTGAGAAAAGCTTTTGGTACTTTCATAAATAGTTTCCCTTGTATGAGTTTGCTGTAAAAGCTAATCATGAAGCAAAAATAAATGCCATTTCATGCTCTCATAAGACAGTAGAATGACTCAGACATCACTTTCCTATGCTCATATCTGAACACACAACCAATGCAACTCCATACCATGTTCAACCACAAGAATGGGGTCAAAATTGTAATGGGTTGCACCTCATGTATGTATAATATGTCAAAATACACCCTACTGTTATATATATTCAAAAACAATTTTAAAAAATTTTATTAAGAAGATATATTTAAAACAATGATTTGTTCAAGTAAGTAACACATAGGTGCAATTAGAACTCAATGACGTTTATTTTAGAAAACAAAGCAAGCTTAATTTCACACATTTTAACATCCTGGTCCTAACCTGACCTTCTTTTCAAAATCTATTGTGACATACTGGTCCCTATTTAAAGTGGGTTCCTTTTTGGTGCTATTTTAGCCATGACCAATGGCCCTGTTCAGCAAGGTCTGGGAGATGGAGCCTCATGGAGAACCCGTGGAGAATCCCAGGGCTCCAGGGCTTGGCAGGGACACTAATTCCCACTGCTTGTCACCATGGCTACCCTTGATGGATGCATGAGGTCACTAGCAGTGGGTTCCAGAAAGAAAAAGAATGAGGCTGGTCTGTGGGCAGCCTGGACTGAAGGGAGAGAGAAACACTAAAGTAATTGATCAATGTCAGGGTCACAGCTACTGCAGGAGCAGGGATATATCTGCTGAGGAGGCCCAGTAAATGGGACAACATTCATGGTACATGTTATAGCCATCAGAATAAAACATGCCAGAGAACAACAATGCATGAACTATTAGAACAGTAACAAAAAATAATTTTAGCTGTTACTATTGTTACAGATTGCACTTCATCCAGAAAAATCTGGGCTTAGGTAGGTACTTTCTGAGCCCCAGGGCCTTTCACCATAGGATCTGTTTCTATGAAAGGAAAGCCTTGGGGCTGGGATTGTAGCTCAACGGTGGAGCGCTCGCCTCGCATGCGTGAGGCCCTGGGTTCGATCCTCAGCACCACATACAAAGCAATAAAATAAAGACATTGTGTCCATCTACAGCTAAAAAAATATTTAAAAAAAAAAAAAAGAAAAGAAAAAAAAGAAAGGAAAGCCTTTACTCAAGATTCTAATCTTGAAATATTGGCTTCATCCATCCTTGCCAATGTCCCCCATCCCAACCTCCTCCTGAGTATACTGGCCACCAGGGCCACTCAGGTGCCTCTGCATTCTCCCATTTCAGTTCATCCCTGGGCACTGTTTAGATTTTAGCCCATCCTTTAAAATAAGAGGTAGGTCCGGTGTGATACCATCTCCAGTAAGTATGGCCATGTGCTCAGATGTCAAGACAAAGAGAGAAGGAGGTTTGAAATTTGACTTACTGGTGGCCCAGGATTCCCAGGAGGCCCCATGAAGCCTGGAACTCCAGGATGCCCCTAGGAAACACAAGAGGTAATTCATGAAGAATTTAAAAAGCTTTTTCCTATGTTCAGATATACTTTTCAGGCAATAATCCAATGAAGACACAACAAAAAGGATCTTACGGGAACATCACCAGGGCTTTATAGGCGGTGAAGGCAACTGTCAACAGGTACAAAAACAACAGTGTACTAGGAGAGGATTTGCTTCGAAATAATGTGAGGAGATGGGCATGGGGAAGTGGTTGAGGAAACGAGTGAGCGAAAGAGTGGCCACAATATCTGACAGTGGTTGTGGCTGAGGACTAGGTAGGTACCTGAGGGTCTATTTTATAATACTCTCTACTGCATAGATATACTGTGCTGCTATATAACACACACACACACACACACACACACACAGAATTGATGCTCTGTATCCACAGGGTGTTCAGCTCAGGAACCCCCTGGCCACCTCCGTGGACACCAGAATCCCAGGATGCTCAAGTCCCTTATATAAAACGACATAATGTTTGCATATAACTCACACACATTCCCAGATATGCTTTAAATCTTCTCCAGATGACTAATAATAGTGAATGTAAATAAGTATTGCACTACATATTTTAAAAAATAATATAAAATCTATACATGTTCAGTAGAGATGCTAAGTGTTTTTTAATATTTTCAATCTAGGGGTGGTTGGTTCCATGGACACAGAAACCAGGCATATGGAGAGCCAGTTCTGTCTGTCTGTCCATCTATCTAGCTCCTTAATAAAAATCAAGTGGTATTATCAACTTATGACACCCATATTGTGGTCATATTTCAGTTATTTTAAGAAACAAATCCATTTCTCCATGCAGAGGGGAGGCTCCTGCATGGTACAGATTAGGCACCCAAGTTAAGGTGCACTGTGTGACATCTAACATTCAATGTAGTGTGATAATGTTGAAACCAAACGTACCACCAAGTGAGAAATGATCTCCTGCCCTGCACCTCCATGCCCTGCCCGCTTAGCACTCAGTCAGAGGGCATTGCCTCTGCTGTGGCATTCTTGTAAGGATGGGCCAAATACATTTTGTTTTCATAAATACAGAAGGGCATTTGCTGGAGAGCCTCACTCTGACCTTGAGTGCAGCTCCTGTCCTGCGCCCATGGCTTGTATCCATGCATCTCACACCCACACCGCACTGCCAGCCTGGTGAGGCCAGGGATGTGCCCCTCACTCACTGTGCCCCTCAGAGCTGGGTTAGTGCCTGGCCAGGGGCTGGCTTACAAGGAGCATTGGTGTGAGATGCAGAGGACAGTAAAGATGAGGTGTAGGGGAAGGGGAAGAAGGGAGGGGAGAGCCCACTGCAGGGCAGAGCACAGGAGCCCTTTCTGCCAGCAGCAAGGCGGCTGTGAGGCTGCACAGATCCTGCCCAGAGCACCAGATTGGCAGGAGGGGCAGGCAGTGCTCAGATGCCCAGGACAGCACTTTGGTGTCACTGTGGCGCCACACTGAAAAACATTAGGAGGGGTGGTGTAGCAGGCCTGGGTGGGCAGTGGGCAGGACAAGGGGTCTGGGGGACATGTTCCCGTGCAGAGAGAGTCACATAGCACATGCTCAGGGAATAGAGGGGTGGGCAGGGGAGGGGCAAGGCCTGGCGAATGACTACCACTTCAGGGAGCAGAAAGCAGCCAGAGAAAGGTACAAAACACAAGAGAAGAGAAGGCCTGCTCCTCAGGCAATGTGGGGAAGAGCAGATGACAGGGTGCCACAGGGACTAAGAGGGAGGAGTTCGAATGCACATTACACCTCCTGCTGCTGCCAAGAAGAGGCGAGGGATGGCATTGGGATAGCAGGCTGGACGCAGCTGGGGAGGAAGGGTGACCTTTCATCAAGGCAATGCATTATGAAGGAAACTGTCCTCTACCTGATCGCCTTTCTGTCCAGCCTCGCCATCGGCACCACGCTCTCCTTGGCTCCCCTTGGAAGGAGAGGGGGAAAAAAAGGAAGAAAATTCAGTGGAGTTTCACTGGAACGACAGTGCAAAAGAAACAAACCTCCCACGCCTCCATCCACCCGCCCTCCACGCGTTTCTCCACAGTCCCTCACAGGGTTCCCATGGGTGTCAGGGGCAGGGGCAGCAGGCAGATAAAACAAGGTCCAGCTGGAGGCAGCTGGAGACATTGCCCAGCTGGGTTTGGGTACCATGAGGGGACATCAGAGAATGGGGCTGGGAAGGTGGCCGAGTCCCACAGTGCAGACCCAGGGTCTCAGCTGTGGAAGCTGGATTTAGCTGTAGACACTGGCTTTCTGAGAGATATGGGTGCCCTAGGTCTCAGCTGTGGCTGCCCTGTTAGGTGGGCTAGGTGGTCCAGACTGGGGAGAAGAGCAGCATTCAGGAGGAAACTGGGGTGTCACAGAAGTGAGTGGGCAAGAGGCAGGGCCAGCAGCTGATGGGCCTTGCAGAGCAGCTGTAGGGTGGGGAAGGGGAGAAGAGGGAGGATGGCAGATGGGAACACTGCACCATGGCTCTGGGGGAAGGCTTCTCTATATGCTGGAACTCCTTCTCTTCTGAGCTATGAGACATTGAGCAGCCACTCAAGTTCTCAGCGTCATAAATTTTTTAATCAAAAAAAGAAACTAAAGATGGCAACCTATGATGGCAAGCAGACCATACATGGACAACACGGAGCTCCGAGCAGGGAGAGCGCACGGAGTGTCCGTGCGATTACGGTGTTTGCTATCCGCATTTTAATCCTGGCTTTGTCTTTACTGTGTGTCACTGGTCAAGGTGCTTCACTCCTGTCTCTTTCCTCTAAATGGGAATACTAACAATGGCATCTTTGTTGTGGGAATTTAGTGACCTAAAATCTACAAGTGCTTAGATTAGTGACAGGCTCAGGGTTAGCACTCAGTATCTGCTATCACCATCACGTCTCATCACCACCAGGATCGTCACCTTCACCACCATGTCATAATCATCCTCCTCATCATCACCATCGTCACCACCACCATTGCCAACATCAACATCGTCACCACCACAAGTGTAACTGGCACCACTGCCGTAATGACCCTCTGCTCATCACCACCGTCACGGTCAACATCACCATCATCATCACCATTGCCATTGTGACTCTTCTCTCCTCACCTTGGTCACTGTCAACATCATCATTTTCACCATCACCACCACCACCATCATCATGGTCACCACCATCATCATGGTCACCGCCATCACCATCGTCACCACCATCACCATCATCACCACCATGGTCACCACCACCACCATCATGACCTCCTTTCATTATCATCACTGTCATGCCATCAAGACACTGAGGATAAGTAAACTATCCAAAATATGTTTACAGACTAACCCTAAAAGTCCCATTCAAAGGTTTTAATGTCTTAACTGTCACTCATCCTGGATCTCCATGTACTGTGTGAACAAATGTATTCCGGTAAAACATTATTAAAGAGAAACATTTCAGTTTCTTTAAAATAATGCATTCTGCAGTAAAGTAAATCCTTGGCAGAGTCGCTCTTGGCTCCAGTTCCCTTCCTAGTGCTCCTTGTCTTGGCATCTCAAGCAGCTCACACCCCCTTTCGGATCTGTTAGTTAGTCCCGTAAGTGAAGGATAGGGGGTCAGTCTCTGTGGGTCCACTGAGTCCAGATCCCATAGTTCTCTTGCAGAAGCATCAGGCCACAGCAGTTCACTGGTGACAGGGCTACCTGATGGCAGTCCCTCCCTTCTTCTCCAAAGGTGTTGGGAGGGTTAGGTGGGCTAATGCCTGTGACGTGCTAAATGCCATTGTTTAGAGGAGAATAAAATGGGTTCGTAGGGAAGAGCATTTATGCCAACAGTTTGGCATGTGATTACGTCTACCGTTTCTAAATCTATAAAGCTAGCGCGCCGTCTGCATGCTGCTTTATAATCAATGAAAAGAGGTGGCACCGAATAGCACACCGCTTCCCTGACATTTAGGACAATGGCCTCAAAGTAAGTGCTTTCCTTTCAAATTCCAGTCCTTGGTCTGGTTTTCGAGTGGTTTGAACACCCACCTGGGAACAATGGAAATGTCAGTAGCTTAGGATCCTCACAGTTGTCTTGCCTCCCTGCCCACTGCAACCAAGGATCAAAGCAAACACAACCACCCCCAAGCCTGACTCATTTCCTTCCAGAGAGGGGACTGACATTTACAAAGCCCCTACTTTGCCGGGCACTCTGCCAGTGCTTTCCATATGAAATCTCATTAAATATATTCCTTTATTTATATCCTGAGCTGATGCCAAAAATACTTAATATGTCTATGATATCTAACTTAGCCATTAACTCTTCTTTTAACATACGGGTTATTAATAGAGCATTCGATAAAAAATCTGAAGACCAGACAGGTGAAGGTATTCACCTGAGGTCACACAGCTAATAAAAAGAAATGTCTGAAATCTAATCCAGACAAGTCTGTCTGATTATCAAATAGCCAAGATGTCTCTCCCTGACAAGTTACTTTCCTGAATGTTTCCCTAAGCCATGCCTTGTTCCACTAGTTTGTTTATTTTTTGTTTTTTTATTAGAGCATTATAATTATACATAATATTGGGATTCATTTTGAAATTATTATACAAGCAGAGAACATGATTTGCTCTACTTCAGTCCCCAGTACTCCCCCGTTCTCTCTCCTTCTCCCTCCACTCTTCCATTTCCTCTACTCTACTAGTCTTTCTTTCATTTATTTATAATTTTACAACTAATGCATTATAGAGATACATAAGGAGAAATTCACTGTGGGACTTTCTGGTCAAGTTCATTTCATCCTTCCTCCCTTATCCTATCCCTCCTCCATCCCTCTTCCCTCTCCACTGGTCCCCACTGGTTTGGATTCCATAATGTTAAGAGCCCTGGCTTTGTAGCTGGGAAGCCTGATTGACATGCTGACCACAGGTCAGGTTCCTTGTTACACATCCAGGATACAACAATCAATAAAAAAGATGAAAGACCCTGTGTGCCTGGAATTTTTATTCCAGGGAGATTACCATTTCACATTCAGTTCTCTTAGAGGTGTTTGCTGAAGAGCCCTGGTAAAGCCTTAAGTCTCCCAGTTGAAAGTAAGAGAACAGAGCTCCCTTCCCTTTCTTAGAGTACTTTAGAAAACCTGTCGCTGTGACTTCCTTCTCTGCTTCCTTGTGATGTATGTAAATCCTTTTAAAAGCTAAATATGTCTTTTGCCGGAAATATGATCCAGGAACTCAGGAATGTCTTTCTGGGGACCTAGGAACCATCTCTTTGGAATATATTCAGCAAGATAACAGTTTTATCTCCCAGTTCCTGTGGAAGGGTAGGATCCTCAGTTGGGCAAGTGCTTGGCTCCAAGGCACAGCCGACTACCTGTCATAAAGAAGGGAGGCTTTTCTCTCTCCTCTGGATAAGGCCAATTAGCGAACATAGGTGGTGGTGCCAGTTACTGGGCAAATCTGGGGTGCACACACAGCAGACAGCATGGCTGAGTCCTTAACTCAAGGACTGGTTACTGGTTTCCGAGAGCGTGTTGGCAGTGGGCAGGTACACAACAGACAAGCTTCCTCTCCAACCCTGCAGGCTCTTGGAACCCTATGATTCTCATCGCCTCTGATTTAATGCATAGACATTTTTAAATTTTTTTTTTCTTTCTCTCCTACCTTTGAAGAGAGGTTTTCTGGTTTGGGAAACAATTCCATTTGCTACTAATTATACTTAATTATACATTAATATAAATACAAATGACAAAATTATGATAATTTTTAAATTGCATTTTCAATGCAATTTAGAGGTCACTTTTATATCAGGGGTTCTCTAAGGACATCAGTCTTTGTGAACAGGTAATTCTCTCAGGGGTTTACAAACCATTGAGGACAGGGCCTGAACTTCTCAAATGGAGAAGTTTCTGCTACTCTCAGAGCAAACCCTGCCTCTGAATTCTGCATACCATTTCATTGTCTGGAAAACCACCTCCTTTCATTGTCTGGCAAATCCCTGCCTAACCTTTGCATGTAACTAAGACCCCGCCTCCGCCTAGTGGCTTTCACAGGCTAGCACTTGTTGCATGTGCTAGTTTCCATAGAGTCACTTCCTCTTCTCCCAAAATCTGTTGTAGTCGCTATTAGCTCAACTGGAGCAAGAGTTCAGAGGCCCACTAGGTGGGGCCTGTATTAAATGCTTCCACAAGCTGTGCACTGTAGATTTCTCTCATTTAGTCCTCTTATTTTCTTTGTATGTTAGGATACACATTCTTTTACAAATGAGGGACCTAAAGTCCAGAGAAATCAAATACATGCCCAAGTCCTATAATTAGTAAGTGAATCCACTTAGCTAATACAAGCAAACAAACAAAGAAAAAATGGAAAAGCAGGCTGCAGAGCTACCAGCTTCCAAAGTCCAAGCCTGGCCCAAGGTTCTGAGGACCTCCACCCTCAGTGTGACTTTTGTGAGAGTCACGCACCAGCCTTTTGGTCTTGTCCATCAGATCCTAGAAGGTAAAGCACAAATCTGACCTTTTTCCATACCTCCTGACTTGGGAGGAAACTGTTTAAGGTAATGGTGGTGATAGTCTCTCAGGACAGATAGTCTCTCAGGCAGCGATGGGTAGGAGGAGATGTCTGCCCCTAGAGAGAGCATGCAGCACATGCTTCTGCACCGGATAGGATCCTGAGGCCCTTTCTGGCAGTACCAACGGCAGTAGGTATTATCTCTGCCTCTCAGAATCATCTAGAACCTCCATGAGAAGATTTATGTTCCTCAAGGTATCTCCAGGTCCACCATAGACTCCCTTTAGACCCCATTACCTAGTTGGTGAATATGCTGTGAGAGGAGATGAAATGCTTTCCATGGTGGATAGAGTCAGCATCACCTCCAACGCAAGAGAGGCCTTGACATCTACAGAAGTACCTGCTCCCACGGTCCTCCCTGTGAATACCACCCCACTCCTTCCTCCTCCACATGGACTGCAATTACAGCAGCCACTTCTAGACCTGTGCCTTAAAGGCAGTGTTTGGCAGTTTTAAACTCCCAGAATGCAGCTCTGTAACTAACAATGGCATGAATTTTCCAAGCCCCAGCCCCTAGAGAGGGCAGCTGCAAGCCTGCAAGAGAAAGCCTGGATAAGATGCTTCTCGGTTACCCAGTCATGTCTACAAACAAATGAACCAAGGCCTCTCAGAAACACACATGACCAGTGAACTCAAGGCCTTCAGTTACAAAGGGATGCTAACAGTGATCGTAAGCACTCTGTTACCAATACGGTAACTGGTGCAGGAACAGAGTTCACAAATTCATCTTGGTGTTCATGAGTGCAGTAGAGAGACGTGGCATGGGTTGAATGAACAACACAGAAATTGGCATGAGTTTGAAACCAAGGACCAAAACACATATCCATGAGTATGTAAAGGAGCCATTAATCCCTCTGTGACTCATTTGCCCAATAAGAAATGGTGATAAGGGAAAGAAGCTATTCACAGGGGCATCATCAGAGTCACAGAATAATCCACTGCTCTATACCAGGGGCTCTCCTGGGTGCTGACGCTGACCAGTGGGGTCCTGAAGCTAAACCAGCAGGAGTAGACCTCTTGTGTTACCTATAGGTGGTATTCTGACACTTCCTCTTTGTGAACCTTGCTTTCCTCATCCATAAGTAGGATAACATCTGCACCCCCCAGGACAGCTGATCCCCGCAGGACCATGCTGTAAAGCAGTGAGTTAGGACACTGGGTGCACTGCACACAGCAGCCCCGGAGAGCTTACTGTGGAAGATGGACCTGAGCCCCAAGGGCAGCTCAAGGTCACCATCAAATCCACGTGGAGAAGTAAGAGCCCCATCTTTCAGATACAGCACCAAGTTTTATTTTCCTAGATGAAAGTTTTCTTCAGTTTCTCAGAACATTTAAAAGAATAAACCCTTCCTTAAAGTAAATTGTAAGAAAATACACAAAAAGCCATTATCCCAAATCATCAACACTTCATGCAGATTTGGGCTGATAGAGAAAAAAGTCCATATTTGCTGGAGGAACTCTTTGTCTGTGTAATTGATTTGCTTTTGTTTCTCTGAATAGGGGTCATCTCTTCACAAAGGCTAAGCCCAGCAGCCAGGAAGCTGACAGCAAAGGCGACCTAAGGATCAACTGAAATTATAGGCCCACAGAATTCTCCAGGCGGAGAGCTGAGCCTGCAGCAGTGACCCCAGAAAGAAAGGGTGATATGCAGAGAGTAGCAGACATTTGATGTAGCTACACTTCCTTGGTACTTCCCAAGCTAGCGCTACCCTGGGCAAAATCTCTTGTTCCATCTATGCTGAGACCTGATATCTGTAGTTTTTAAAGCATAGCTCTTAGATGTCAAAACCCTCTAAATCTTCACAAAGTCTATGGATCACAAATGCTGCACATCTTAACCTGCCAACTAGGGCCCAGGAGACCTGGATATCTCCCATCCTGATCCACCGCAAGTCTGACTGTGGCCACAACATATGTTTTTGTTGGTTTGCTTGCTTTTTTAACAGTAACAGTTATTTCTTCAACATTATGTCCCAGGACTGAAACTAGTAAAGCAAGGGAAGTATTTACCTTTGATACCAAAAGCTTCAGTATCCAGGATGAATAATATTCCAATGCAATATTGTGAAAAGTCAAAATCAATGCAAAAGAATCCAAAATGGACAAGATACTAAACTGCTAATAAACATAGGGATCTTAACAGTCTGATGAATTAGGGAAAGCCATTCAGTGGAATGTGGGGTACTGTCTTTATTCTAAATGTTGATTTTTTGTTCCCAATCTATTACATTAATTTTAAATTTTAAAATGTTGCCTTAAAGTATCATTTGTACTGTTGACTAAGGTTTTTGGCGTCCCCTTACATTGTATGCCCAGGACTTCACTCTCACACTGGCCCCGTCAAAGGTATGACCCCAGCAGCTGAAGAAGCAAGGATACTGACTGAGCATGTGCAAGGCTCCAGGTGTGGACCAGGAGCATCCTGCCTCCAGCTGTGCCAACAGGCCTGGGGGCTGCTGCTCTTGGGTACTCCCAGTTAATGGGAAATAAGGGAGAAGAGGTTGAGAAACTCCTGTGCCACATGGCTGAGATGGGATTCCAGCCCCTACATCTTGACCTCCTCTTCTAGTGACAAGTATGAGCTGCCTCCCAGTCAAAGGAGCCATGCTGCATCCAGCCACAGGAAAAGCCACAGGGGGCAGCTGCCCCTGAGCACTGGCGTATGGTTTGGAGTAGCATCGAGGCCACTGGGAACCAGGGAGCATCCCCAGGGGAGCACCACTGATGGGGAGGGGGAACTGGAGTAGAGGTGTCTCTGCCTTCTCCTGCCCCCATGCCAACACTCATGTGGTCTCTTCTCAGAGCTAACCACCATCTCCAACAGCAGCCAAGGCATTCCCAGATCCAGAGGGCATCCCTGCCTCTTCTGTGGATGAGACCAGACCTCCCTCCTTGCAGGAGGCCTCCTGGCTCTGAATCCAGAGTTTGTGCTGGCTTTAAATGGGTGCCTCCCCACTTACACAAGGACAGTAACTCTCACTTGCATTTTTAAAACACTTTCCTAACATTTTTTAGAGTGGCACATTGTGTATATGTTCTGCGATCAGCTCTGACACGTCTGGAAGCTGTCTGCATTCTTACCAGCAGTGGTAGTGAAGGTGGGTGTCTGATTCCAAAGCTTGTGCCTTAACCAGTAGGCCCCATGTGTGCCAGTCCCTTCAGGAATTTCACACTGAGCAGCCCTCAGGGATTCCTAAGTGAGCATCGGGGTCTCCATGGCTGAACTGACCTGCCCCATGTCACCACAATTGTCAGTGACATGATCAAGCCTCTATATGACATGATCAAGTTCCTCTACAGCTGCCATCACTCATCCTCAAACTTAAATGAACCAGCAGGATGAGCAGAATGGATACATAGGGAGGTTTATGAAGTCTCACTGACCTGTGGTCCAGCCACTCCTGGGGGCCCAGGGAGGCCTTGGGGCCCAGCATCACCCTATAGCAAGAACAAAGGGAGAAAAAAAAATGAGTGCCAGAGCCCATGTCTGGAGTCATCACAGACCTTGCACACATGATCACTGATTTTCACAGGGATGCCCTGCATCCAGCCCTGCCTCTAGGACCTCTAGACAAAGGATTTGGCAGTATGGTTATGCAATTGTGTGCATGACCATCACAGAAGCCCAGTGCCTCCTGCATCCCATGTTCACATCCTGGAGTACCCCATTTGTACCAGGATTTGGCTGTGGCCAACAGGATACAACAGAGGTGATAATGATGTGGCATTTCAGGGATTACAGTATAAAGATGTCTGGCTCTCACAGGCAAGGCCCATGTGGGAAGGGAGAGAGCCTCCTGCCAATAGCCACTGAGGAACTGAGACTCAGCTAACAGGCATGGAGCAACCAGCCTGGAAAGTTTTTTGCCACACAGAACCTGAGATGACCACAACTCGAGGGCTACTCAGGAAGACTCTGAGCCAGAATGATCTGGAGAGGTCACTCCTGGATTCCTGACCTTCAGACATTTTAAGGAAGTAGGTGTCTGTTCTGGGGAAAATCTGTAAGGAAGTGAGGGATAGCTGATACAGTAAGAAGAGGAGGAGGATGTCTATTGGAACAAGAGCTTTTGGGTTGTGTAGCATCTCAGTGTGTGTGTGTGTGTCGGCTTCAATGTATGTGTATGTGCACAATTACACACACACAGCATGTGCTCTGATTGTCTTCCTTCTCTGTGATGCCAGGAGTGTCAGCTGCCAGGCTCTGAAGAGGGGTGCCTAGGTGGGGGGATGGGGTTTAGCAGCCACATTCCAGAGCACCGAGTATGCACTTTAGAACTGCCTGAGTCGCCATTGCTATTTATCAACACATGATGCATGTCTTGCCCTGGTGGTGCAAGGGATCTGTGGTGGAGAGTTCTGGAAAGGATTTATATGAAAATTTCTGTAAGTGATTTGGAGATGCCACCTGAGAGCCACTAAAGATGAATCCCTGGGGCAAAGACTCCTGGCATCCACCCTTAAACTCTACACATCTTAATTGACTCAATCATGGTCTTTTGATTTGTTTAAAAGCAAGCCAGGGGAAGACCATAACATGGAGGGAAAGATGGCCAAACATGCCCATTTACTGTCCCACATGATACAAGAAATGTTGCAAATCAAAGCAGTACTTATTTTTGACGACTTGACCATCAGGAGAGTTTAATCAAGTGAAAGTAATCTTAGTGGAGTCAGTTTTAGAATTGCCCGTCTGCCTGCAGGGTTCCAGGGCTACGGCCCAGTGTCTGGTATCCTAATGCGCACATGGGAAAGCACCGGCCTCTTCAGGTCCGTGGACTGGAGGCAGACACTGCTTACGGCCCAGAGAAGAACAAGGGGGAATTTTACATTTGCATTGTATCTGGCCCAGGTAGGGCAACTGCAAATTACATACAAGTGACTCACCTCTCCTTGAAGAAGGAGATCAAGAGGCAGAGTGGAGGGTCAGGTGAGTGGAGCCAATGCAGAATGAATTCTTAAAAAATCATGTTATGTGCACATATAAATAGACAACAGAGAATCTCACGTTTATGCATCGGTAGAAAGAACCAATCAAATGCAGATTAATAGATGAGTGAAAGGAAGTCCAGTAGAGGAAGGAGAATGGAGGAGGGGAGGGAGAAGGAGGGAAAAGGAGGGTTCATGGACTGAAGTCGATTCCATGCATGTCTGCATCTGTCGGAATGAACCCAACTACTATTAAAAAGAAAATAAGGCAGAGACCCTCCCCTAACCACTCATCTTGGAGTGTTCACTTTAGAAATCTATTTTTGTGAGTTCTTTCTCTCTTTAGGATGTATACAAATCCATTTACAAGCCATAGAAGACTTTTGCTAGCTTTATAATCTAGGAATGTCTTTCTGAAGGACCCAGGATCCGTTTCTTGGGAATAAAGTCATCAAGAAAGATAACAGCTCTATCTCCCAATTCCTGTGGTGTGCTAAGAGCTCTCCCCAAGTTGCAGAACTATATCCTGTTACAGAGAGGGGAACTGTTTACCTTTCTTCTGGATCTGGCCAGAGGAAAATGACCAAGATGACCACCTGTTACTAGATGGACCTGGGTGAAGATGGGTGACAAATAATGCTGCTGCATCCTCTTGAGGACCAGTTGCTGCTTCTCTTGAGCACAGCTATGCACTGTGCAGTGTGTCAGCCTGGCTAAGTAGAGCGAGGTTCTCTCTGACTCGGCAATATCTGAACGATGCCTGTGGTGCTCTCATCTTCTGGTTTACTGCTTATTCATGATTGGTGTCATTTTCTTTCCCTTCTACCTTTGTGGACTGGTTTTCTGAATTGCAAGGTTTCCTTTTCCACACACCCATGGAACTACCTACCCCCCATTCTGCACAAAACAAACCGTGATCTTCATGGGAACAGGGTCTCAGCCTCTCTCTTCTGAGTCCCCACGTCCAGTGTCTATACATTCACTGACACAAAGGACACACTTAATAAGGTGTCAAAGACAGGTGCTGACAAAGAAATGGATGGAAGTATGGGGGGTGGGTGGAGGGATGGAAGAAAGGCAGGCAGGCTGGCTTTATGAATCTGGAGGCCTACCTTGTGGTACCTAGTGGGAAGCTGATGGTTGCTGCATAGCTGAAGAAAAGGAGGAAAGGCCAGTCTTCTTTTCAAAGAGGGAATGACTGAGTGAATAATGAATGAATAACAGCTAAATGTCCTGGGCATCCTCTCTTGACACTATTCTCATGACTCATTTCTATTATCTCATTGAACACTTATTGCAAGGAGAGAGGAGGGGAGGAAGAGGGAGAGGATTAGAGATAAGGGCCAGGAGAAGGCGACCCTCTCCTGTGTGCAGGAAGTAGGCTCCATGGGGGCCAGTGAGTTCCACTGGGTGCCTGCTGTGCTCCGGGCTGGATTGTCTGAATGACTGGCTGCGCAATGACCAGACATCAGCATGTCCTGGAAAGCTGCAGCCCACATGTCCTTAAAATGGCAAAGACTTGCAGGTGCCCTCACGCCATTTCTGTAGCTCTGTCCTCTCACCCCTCAAGGCCTAAATCCTTCAGAAGGCACGAGCACCAGTGTTGGAAATCCAGAAGGTTTTGCACTGCAATGACGAAGTCTGAATTTTCCCCTTTTCTCCTTACCTTTTTCCCCTCTGTGCCTTCCCTTCCGGGCTTTCCTGGAAGACCTTTATCCCCTTTAAATCCTGGCAGACCAGGGAAGCCTGGGGGGCCAGGAGGGCAATCATTGCATATGTCCTGAGAGAAGAAAGAGGGAAGAAATAAGTTACTCTCAAAGTGGTTCTGGTTCCTAGCTTTCTGGATGGAGGCTTTGTTCTTAAATACCAACAAAGATGAGAAAGAAAACGGGTAGACTGAGTCATTATCCAGACACGTTTCTATCAGAGTTGGCATTTCAGTGCTGCTATGTCTGCGTTATTGCCCTACTTCAAGCCAGCCACACTGCTGGAAGCACAGCAGAGAAAATGACATCAAAAATGCAGGCACAGCCGGGCACGGTGGCGCATGCCTGTAATCCCAGCACTCTGGGAGGCTAAGACAGGAGGATCGCGAGTTCAAAGCCAGCCTCAGCAACAGCGAGGTGCTAAGCAACTCAGTGAGACCCTGTCTCTACATAAAACACAAAATAGGGCTAGGGGTGTGGCTCAGTGGTCAAGTGCCCCTGAGTTCAATCCTCAGTACTAAAAAAAAAAAAAAAGCATACATTTAGTATTGCTAAAAATGGCATGCTCTGTTCCTAGGTTACAGTCAGACAGGCTGGGAGCTGAGGTCTTTGTCTGGTTTGCTGAAGTAATGTAGTTTCTGAAGAAAGGAGAAAAAAAAGCAGCAGGCACACACCCTCAGGACTTTCCTGCTGGGACACACAACCAAGCTCCAACCCTGCTTAGCATTAGTTTTAGCCCCAAGGAGGTAAATGTTCCCTGGAGTTGAGCTTGTTTTACTTCTTTGAGGCAGGTATATGCTGTCCCTGGAGGAAATCTGAAGATCTACCAGCCCGGGGAGTATGCCTTCTGAGTTGTCTGCGTCGCCTGTAGATCTCCCAGTTGGGAGCACAGCATTCTCCCTCACTGGCCTCAATCTAGCCTGCCTGCCTCTTGCACACAGGAGAGCGTCGTCTCCCCCAGTCCCTCCTCTCCAGTCCTCACCCTCTTCCTCTCCTCCTTGCAATGAGTTAAATGACATAATACAAGTAAGTCATGAGAATAGCGTCAAGAGAGAGAATGCCCCGTGCATGTAGCTGTGATTAGTCATTCATTATTCACTTGGTCACTCCCTCTGTGAAAAATACTTGCAAAGGCTCTGCTCTTTTAGCCATTGTGCTGAGCCTTGGGACCACAGTGAGCACGTCTTGAAGAGCTCACAGCTAGCAGATGTCACAACACGAAGTAGATGCACGAAGGCCTGCTCACTGCACCACTGGAGGGCCTGTGGAGGCCTATGGAAAGACATGTGTTCACATTCATGAGGTGCAGTCTCCAGTGATAGTATCTCTCAAGGTTTTTGAGCACACAGCAATTCTGGCCCACCCACTTTTACTTGTTTCACTTGCACTTAGTCTTTGAAGATTCTTTAGGGGGCTCCTACTTCAAGACTTCCTGGTGGCTCCAGGATGGAGCAGCTCATCATCATGCTCCCATGGTCCTCAGAAAGTCGCACAGTTGAAGCACTTGTCTCACTGTCAAAGTGGTCTGTTTAGAACTCCACCCACTCCCCACCAAGAAAAATAGAAAACGTGAGCTCTTAGAGCACAGAGGTAGAGCATCTTCTCTTTGTATGTCCAAATCATAACAAATAGTGTGCTGCTGTACATGAATTCAGTGAGTGAAGGAACCACCAACAGTCTAGCCAGTGGACTACCTGACCTTTTGTGATCTCGTGGGTGGTCTGAGAGGCTGATTGGACTTTTTTGGAAAGTGAAGAATGCTAATCTTTGGGGATGTGAAGCAAAGGTAAATGAGATAGATGAAAAAGACTGGTTGCTCTCAACTGTTAGAAAAGCAGCAGAGCAGGGAGGAACTCACCTGTTCCTAGATGTCCTCCTATAGTGCTTTAAAATGAGATGCAGCTATAAAATACTGTGGCAATTGGCAGGTGGGTGGGTAGATGGGCGAATGGATGGATGGATGGGTGGGTGGGTGGGTGAATGGATGAATAGGTGGATGGGTGGATAGATGGGTGGATGGATGGGCAGTTAGATGGGTGGTTGGATGGGACAGAAGGAAGAAAGCTAACCTCATGACAGCAAGAATTCTGGCCACTGAGGTTTGGTTGGACTTGGAGGGTGTAGTGGAGATGCAGAACAATTCTTTGCAGCAACATTCATAAATAGCATCAGGAAGTTGTATCTGAGCAATACATAATCTTCTTTCCTCTTCATAATTTCTGGCAGGGCTCTCAGACTGGGTCTGCCTTAGCTGCAGACTATTCGAAACAGTCCCCTGAAGACTGGACCTACCAGCAGCCCCATGTGTACCAGTGAGGACCCTGGGCTTGGCCTACTGCCCCCATCTATTCAGTGAGCACAGAGTGAGGCCTGGTACCACTCACTGCCCTAGTGATGCTCTCTTTGGCTCCTGGGACCCCCCCATCACCACTGAACCTGCATCCTCTCTTCTGAGAGCATTTATACTTTCTCTGAACTCCTGTTTCCAACCAGGTGGGCTTGTCCAGACCTCATGGAAGCCTCTGTCCATCTGGCCCCATGGCTTCTCCCCTCTGAGCCTCAGCTTCCTTATATATGTGACATGGGGACCACAAAGTCCTTTGACAAGTGAGATAACGAATGGAAAATGTCTGACACCATGCCTGGAACATAGCAAATTTTAGCTGCTACATGTGTCAATCTTGTTTCAGTTATTATTTTACTCCTGAAATCTGTCATCTTGCCCCACTTGCAGATTAAATGCATTGGATCATCAATACAAGCTCCAAACACCTCGGCTCACCAAGCTAACTCAGGCAAGTCATCCAATCTGTTAGAGTATTTCCCCAT
Organism: Geosciurus inauris; assembly: GCA_004024805.1. NCBI lineage: Eukaryota > Metazoa > Chordata > Mammalia > Rodentia > Sciuridae > Geosciurus > Geosciurus inauris. The sequence goes on from PVHX01001864.1 coordinate 113,389, forward strand.
CTGTAAATAAGCATCATTCTCCCACTTTAGGAAACTTCAAAATTTAAATTAGAAAATGCATGCAAAGTGCCCCACATGGTTCAGAGTTCACTGTGTATAATCTACAAATGTTGTGTATCTGCTAGTCTCTACTCCTTCCTTTTGTCTGAGACACTTTAAGGAAACCTAGCTCACTGTGTATTGCGTTTAGCGTAGTACAGACTAACAATAAATACTCAGTAAAATACCTACTATATGGAGGAATGGGGCAGTCCTTGTTACAGGGGAAAAATAATTCTCACCTCCAGGAGCAGAGATCATCTCCAGGTCATCTCATCCAACTCTACCCTGGGCATCTGAATCATTACTACAATATCCCTACCAAAGGGTTGTGTAGTTCACATTTTAAAATCTCTAGACCACAGGCAGGAACTTGCTAGCTGCTTTTATTTCAACAGATAGCTCTCAGGGAGTTCCTGTTCACACAGAGATGAAATTGAATAGCAGACAGGTTCTGTGCAAAGGATGTGGGGTTGGTTGTACTGGGTGGGACCCTTGGCTCCCCTGCTACAGCTTGGCCTTGTGCTAGCAACTCACCCACCTAGGCCTCAACCTCCTCATCTGTAAAATGCAGACAGTAACAGAACACCCCATAGAGCTGTTGGTGAGAACTGAATCAAATGATGTCCATGCAAGGCATGTCTAAAGGAGACATCCTAAAGTTGGTCTCCCCGGGCACAGATCCAACTATGGAAGTCCATTTAACAAGGACTCTTAGAAGACGAATTTTCTACCCAGGCAGTTTTCCAACTAGCAGAATGAGATATGTGATGTTATAAAACTCTCTGAGAGAGAGGTAAATATTCTATAGTAAAAGTTGCCTTCCCAACAGGGGAGGACCTGCCACTGGTCACCCGGACTAGACCGTAGGCTTTGACCCACAGCATCAAGTCGGCAGCAGCTGGCTGTAAACAGAGGGAGCTGCAGCCCTGGCCACACCCTCCCAGCCCAGGCTGCTGCCCACAGGTTTCCAGGTCCAGAGCAGCACTGTGGGACCTGGGAGTCACCAGGGTCACCCTGACTGCAGGTGCTCATGTCCCCTCTGAGGTATCAGCCGCCTGGATGAACACAACTGTGGCCCTTAGGACTTGGGGAGTGTCTGCATGTCTATCCTGAGGTGTTGTGCTTCATCTTCACAGCATTCACTCCCGTCATTATTGGCCTAAAGATGGGGCCACCATAAGGCTGATGTCACTGCAGGGGAGAAGGGGCAGATGCAGAGTGACACGATCATGAGGAATGATCTAGGTTAACAAAGGCCACTAATAAACAAGGGATTTAATCAATAGATACTGATGTCTTGTCATGTACCTGAAAGTGGAAAAAAATCTCTCTTATCAATAAAAATCAATTATTGTTCTACCACCCATTTTTTAATAAAGTGTATAATTTTTCACAAAGGCATCTTAGTGCATAGGGAGACTGCAAGTCCCACGCTTATGAGGAGGTTCTTGTTTTCTTTTGTTTTCCTCCAGTGTTTGTTACAATACAATGAGGTAAAGATCACTTGCACGAAATCCAGGTCCACACCTCCCCGGAGTTAGACGAGGGCTTGGAGAGATAGCCAAGGGTCCTGCACACTGCCTCAGCAGCTGCTCCTTCTGCAACATGAATCTCCCCTTCTCTCTGCACAGGCTTTCTGGCTCCTCATCCCTTACACCTGAGGCCTTGGTCAGGCACCTGTGCACCCACGATGCTTCATGGACTCAAGTCATGTCCTGCTCTTTGCAGATGGGATTATACTCAACTTCAGCTGAGTTATGCTCAACTTCTCAGGGCCTTTGCCTCTCACAGGGAAAGCAATCATGGTTCCAGAAACCAGGTGAGACTACCCCAAATCTGGACCCATTCCAGCTAAGCCTGGCAGCTGGTTTCTCCACCCTGAACCTGTGCTTCTGGCCTTTGCACCAGTAGGACCCATGAATAAGCTGCGTGCCTCTGCCTCAGGCCCTGTTCAGAGCACAGCAGCCCTAGGTGGGCTTTAAAGTCAACCTTTACCTAAATAATCTATTTTATTAACAGACCCTCATAGTATCTCAAGTTTCTTACATAAAAGAAAGAGAACTTGAGTAGTACCTGTCTCACAGAGTGTGACACTCATATAAGATGTGTGCATCAAGCACTTAGCAAGCCCAGTGCAGAACTTTCTGCTCCATGTCTGCATTGCCCCATAATGTGGCCACCAGCCACATTAAGTACTTGGGAAGTGGCTAGTGTGACCAAGGTCTGAGTGTTTAATTATACTTAATTTTAATAGGTTTAAAGGTAAGCAGATGCTTGTGGCTGGTGGCTGCCACATGGGACAGTGTGGATTTCAGCACACCGGAGGGCGCACAGTGAAATCTCAACACACGCTGCTGCTATTATTGTTAACGCTCTCATTTACGTGTTCAGAGAAAATTACTGAGATAGCTAAATTCCCATCACCATTTCCAACATGCATGCACGTTTATTGTAGCTTTTACCTTAACCAAGAGATTTATGTCCCCTGGAGACAGGAGTGAAGAAGGGCCCTGTTAAAGTGAAAAAAAAACACATACAGACATACATATGTGCATACACACAGTGCATTCCATGCATCTCAAGAGAGTGAATGGCTTTCAAGGTGTAACTCACCTTGGAATGTAACTCATAACACATTTGTGCATGCATAGGAGACAATGGCCCATTCAATGTCCCCAACCCAGGGCCACCCAAAGATGACCCTTCCAGGGTAACCACTGCTGGGGTTGCTGACTCTAGCCACATCTGAATGACTTCCAGCCTTTCTGGTCCCCCATCTCCTTCCACTGGACTTTTCTCCTCTCCAGTGGTCCTTTCTCTTCGCCTGTATCAAAATCTGACAGGTCATATAGGTAACCATCTGCACTCTCGCCTGCCATGGATTTCCCAGCCAGGCAATAGCTGTTGCTCTCAGTCATTCACAGTGAGTATGAATTTAAACCAAATCTTCAGCTCAGCATTTTAAACTTCGTCTAATATTACTGGCTGAAAATCTTTAATTCTGGAAAGGAGACTTCAGAAATCAGGAATCATTATAAAACCCCTGAAGGTACATAAGACGCTGCAGGTCACTGAATTCACATTCAAGCCACCAAGAGTTGGGCAGTGGCCTTTTATGACTGTGGCCAGCCTAAAGTCTGAGACAGGGTAAGGGCTCAGTTCACATTTTGGTGTAGGGAACAGAAGGCTAGGGAGGAAAATGGAAATGAAAGGCAGACATTGAAGGGAAGAAGGGATTTGTAGGTAAGAATTGCAGATGGGCAGGCTACTATGAGAACTTCAAATTCTGGAAAAGGCAGACTGGAGGACCTTCCCAGCAGAGGCACGGCTGCCCACTGTCCCCTGCAACATGGGAAGTGGGAGACACAGCTAAACTCGTACTGGGTGATTCCCTCTGAATGCACTGGACTCCAGGTGTATGAATTAGAAGTTGTCTGGCAGCTTGGGGAAGCTGCAGCCGACTTCTCGCTGTTCCCCCTCCTGACACTCTGGGGTTTCCTTCCCATCCTGGGACTGACAAGTCATCTGACAGTGGTAACCTCAGTTTGCTTGAGATGATGAGTGTGGTGGCCAGTAATGCCACCAACTCTCTGGGCTGCTGCAAGAAGGGGCTACCCAAGAGGTACTGGGGTCTCTCTGATTTGGAGGTGCTTGAAGGAATTACTGGCCCTGATATGAGCACCCACTTAGCATGTAGTTGCCACATACAAGGTCAATGCCCTTTAGTCACTGGAGACAGGCCCTGGGGAGCAAGGCCACACTTGGCCATGTAATGGATTAGAAGTCAAAAAGGGAAAGGTTTTATTCTGAAGCCTTACACGTTTCCCTGGGAAGGTCACAATAGCAGGTTTCAAGTTGTTCGCACTAGACATCTTTGGGCTTCCAGTGTTGTATTATCTGGGGTGTTTTTACACTGCATTTGAGCTTTTTGTATGATGAGAATGAGTTCTGTTGGACAGTGTGACTGGACATTAGTCACAGGACCAGAGAGGAAGGCATGAGTCACTGGGAATGAGTGAGTTTCCAGTGTACAGTGTGGTCCTGGAGGTGGCTTCACTAAGGTCCTTCTCTGACCCACTTCTCTAAACCTCACAAGAGAAGCCTCCAGAAAGCACATAGGAACAGGTCTGTGCAGGGGCACTGATGGACATGAGATGGTCCGTGGCCTTCCTTCTGCCTCCTGGGAGTCAGTCACACATGGTAGATTGTTATTAGGCCCAATGGCTTGAGACAAGAAATGGCGGGAAGTGTTTGGCTACAGAAGATCTGTCTGCGCCCTACCTGGACCCTCCTTACTCTTGGTGTGCCATCCCTCTGGTGCTGGGAGTGCAAGATGGAAATGCTAGGGAGGTCACACAGCCAGTGACTGGAATGGGAATACCTTGCCTGAAGGAGGGACAGTTCTGAGGCCTTGTCCATGCTCTAAACTCCATGTGGGATCAGGCCAAGGCCAAACATGAGCTGAATACACATATCCAACGGGCCTTCCCCATCATGTCCTGCTTCTCCTCATCCTTACAGGTTCCACTTCACAAGCCCTCCTTCAACCCACCACTGGCTCAAGAATCCCAGTGCAGCCTCTGCTTGCAGAATACTACATGGACATGAGGATTCCTGGCACAGGGATTCTATGCTTCTCCCCAAGTGGGCACTGCACTGGAAGAGCAATTAGTCACCCACTGAGGATGTCAACACAGCAGGCCTGGATTGTCCAAACCCTGTACATTCCAAAGAAAGATCTGGCTCCCAGCTGGTCACTGGGTATCACCTTTAAGCCTTTGGGCTGTGCTACCTGGCTAGATCATGTTCATTTACCTGAGGCCTTGGCCAAGGCAGGCAGTTTATGCTAACAAGATGATTTATGATAGGGACATTGGCCACACAGCATCAGTCTGACCTCTGGAGAGGCTGGAAGCTGAGTAATTAGGGTCAATCATGTGAGCACCCCACATCTACATGACCAACTCCCAGTAAAAACCCTGAGCACCAAGGCTGAAGGGAGCTCTGGGCAGCACCTTGTACAGATGTCATGCACTGCAGCTGGGAGGCTGAGGCACAGTTGGCATGACCTGGGAGAGCATCGCAGGAAGCTCTTGTCTGGTCTCTCCTGCAAACTTTCCTAGATGCAGATTTCTCTGCTGATCCTAATCTGCATCCTCACACCCTGACAGGGCATGGGCATATATGCATGGGCATAACCATTGCCTATGTTCTGTGAGTTCTCCTAGAAATCACTGCCACTGAGGGTGGTCTTGGGACCCCTGAAAATGGCAGCTTTGATCAGTGTGGCCAGAAACTCTGAGAGCCACTGACCATCCTTGGGGCCATTTGGAGGTAGTGCATTCCATGAATTTAAAGGTAGTCCAAAGTAGACCTCTTTCTCTTTCTGCATCTATGCCTTTCTGTGCTTTCTCTCTCTCTCTCTCTCTCTCTCTCTCTCTCTCTCTCTCTCTCTCTCTCTCTCTCTCTCTCTCTCCCCCTCTCTCTCTCTCCCTCCCTCACTCTCTCTTTCTGTCTCTCCTTCTACCTCTTTCTGTCTAGGTTTCTGTCTATCTCTCTCCATGTCTCTCTCTGTATCTATGTCAGTCTCTGTCTCTCTGTGTCTGTCTGTCTGTCTGTGGGCCTATCTCTCCCTCTCTGTCCCTCTCTCTGTAGCGCTCTGCTCTGTAGTGATCAGCTGAGAGACATTCATGATTGCTCGCACTGTCAACTCAACTCTTTCAACTGGATTCTCTTTGCAGGGAGGTGTCAAGGTCTACATGTGGCAACATCATTGAAACTCTTGCTTGTCTCTGGTCTCACCCTTGCTCTTCACCCACTTCTCCAGGATCTCCCCTTGATCTCTCCACTTGGCAGTGGCTTCCATGAGGCTTACCTGGCATAAGGCTGACTCCACAGAGGAGAGGCAAAGCTGTCTCTAGCCTCAAACAAGACCTTTTGCTCATCCCCTTGGAAGGCTCCAGTTTCAGGACCCTCACAGCCAGCCAGATCCTGTCCTGGTCTCTGCTGTGCCCACCAACTCAGACCACAGGGGTCTCTGTGCCCCAGGTCCCTGTCTAAAACCTGTAGCAGCCAGACTTGCAGAGGAGACAAGTAGCCTCTCAGGTCCATCCTAAGGTGAAGCTTCTACCCAGGCAAGCATCTTGGCTCTGAAACCAGACTATGGGCTCCCTCCTGAGGCCTGCAATCCCCCAGTCTCAGTGGCCACCATTTCTTCCTTCCTCAAGAGTGTCTCCCAGTGCTCCCACATCTGCACAGCTGTCTTTCACCCACCCTGACTGCTCATCTTGTGTTTCCTTCCCTCCAGGAAGGAAGGCCATTGTGCCTGGCTATCTGGCTGAACCTTTGGGGATTTTCTGGCACTGGTAACTCATTCAGAAGGCACCCCAGAAGATGAGGGTGCAGGGCCCAGGGAAGCCTGTGGGACTCATCTGACCTACAGTCCTGTGGGACTCAGCACTCAGGGGTCCACATCTGCTCGAGCTTTCAAAGCTCCCATTGTTCTCACATGAGGCAAGAAAGAACATTCCTGACACTCTGAAAAGTGCCAGATGGCAACCCAGCCAACGGGTAGAAAATGGGAAAGTTGGGAATTTGCAATACATGCTGCTCTTGTCGATCTCCTCACCCACAGGCCCCTTTGCATCACCCTCTGCTGTCCTATTCTCTATCCTGGCAGCTGGACCCCTAGAAATGCATCCCAGGGCTCACTGACCGGCGGGCCTATGCTTGAGCTGGCCCAATGGGAGGCACTGTCAGGAAATACCAGGAGGGAGAGAGGCATTCCCTCCCTCTCTCAGGCCAAGCTTTCTGGCAGCAGCTCAGAACCCACAGCCACAGCTCTTATCCCGCATCTTGGTTCTCACTTTGGCTCTGAAAATAAGCACAACTGGCGACACTCCAGTGTGACTTATCTCACAGCATCCCTATCGGCTTCCTCTGCCCACGGCTGTGGAAAAGCCCCCTTGCTAAGGCTCTTGAAGCTTCTGGGTTGCACTTTATTTCTCACTGGAGCTCTGACAGTCAACACTCATCCGGAACAGTCAGAGGACATACTGGCTTTCCAGGAGGCCCTCTTTCTCCTGGATTCCCTGGTGTACCCTATGAGAAAAAAGAAAGAAACTGTAAACTGTGATAAGCACGTAATCCTGATCTATTCTACCCACCCCCTCTGCCAGCCTCAGTATCTGCCCTGTGTAATGTGGTAGGAAAAATGATCACCCAACTCTGATCACCCCAGTAAAAACTCATGGTTTCCAATCTCTGTTGAATATTCAGAGTTTCCCAGGAGGATAGTAACAGTGTCCAACACTTATAATAGTGAGCTACCCCTCCTGTAACCTCATGATAAACACAAAACTAAAATAAACTCTCGCACACAGAGCATGCATGCACAAGCACATGCACACGAGCCCCCACCCCCACCCCACAATCCTTTTGCAAATACAAGGGGAGGGCTGGTTTTGCAAAGGAGAGTTCTTCTGTTGGACTAGCTAAAAAAACATAATGTTGATGCAGGGGCAGTTATATTTGAATATTTGGAGACAGAATCAGAGGGTAACTTTGTTTTTTTGAAATAGAATCTAAAAAAAGGAAGAGAATTTTATTGCTCCTGCCTATAGTGAACTCAAAGCACAGAGAGGAAAAGGTACACAGCTGAGCAGTGGGTGCTATTGCTTATTTGTGATGGGCATCTCTCCCCTAAGAACTCAGGGTTGCCATTCACTCCTAAGGCCAATGAGTGTGGTTCAAGTACCTTCTGTGCCTGGCACGCTGTTATCAAGGATCTACAGGCATGCAGCCTAGATCTATCCGAGCAAAAGCCAGATAACAAATGTAAGAGGATACTGTTGTCACAAGGTGGGAAGGGATGCACCCTCAGGTGCACGGACACACCTGTGAGACCCCCTTGAAGGGAGAGGGCCATTCCAGGCTAGGGTCAGAAGAAGCCCACAGAGAAGGTAGTACCAATTCAAGCAGAACTGAGTGGCCAGCTATATAAGGAACAGGCCAGGAAATTGGAGACGGCTCTGTGGGACAGCCAGGAGCACAAACATGAGAAAGAAAACTGGACAACACAAAGCCAGAAGCCACAAACATAAGAGCAAAGGATTTTAAATAAAGACCCTGGGATTCCTGGAAATCCTGACTGAGCTACCAAGCTGGCCACATTGTTAAAGGAAGCCAGGAAAGGGTGGATGGTGGACATCCAGGACCCTCTAAAATCCTTGACTAAGCCCATGGCATTTGTCTTTACTTACATCTTGGCCAGCTGGTCCCTGGGGGCCGGGAAATCCAGGTAAGCCTCGCAGTCCCTGATGAAAAGAAGAGAAGATATCCCCAAGTGTAAGCAAATAAGGCCCCACTCTGCTTGGCAATAGTTGGCTCTACACAAATAGCCTGTTGCAGTTGACACATCAAATGTATGTGCCAAAAGCACCCTGCTCAGCTCACTGTGCTCTGCTCACTGTGGAAATGGAAGTGCTCCCCACACACAGAATTCTCAGGAAAACCTACACTCTGAGCCCGAAGACCCAGACCCCCTTTGTAGGCTCCTTGCCTAAGTGGAAAGGATAGCTCCTGGGTTGACCCAGGCCTGAATGCAAATCCCAGCTCTCCCTTGTGTATCCTATGAATAACCAGCCCTGGGGGCCGTTAATTAGCTGAAGTGTCTTTGTACAAGGTCTAGCACAATGCTCTCTCAACATCACATTGCCCACTTATTAAAACAAAGGCAATCCATTCTGTTTAAAATTTCTGAACAGCATCAGAAAATGTACAATATCTTTTATTGTGAATCTCATTTCCTGGAAGACTTTTCCTTAAACAGATGTGCAAATGGAAATCAGCTCTTTCTACAGGCAGGACTTAGGTTACCTGCTGCTCAGGAGTTAACTCTTCCTCTTCCAGGGCCTCTACAAGCCTCTCCTCACACCTAGCCCTCCTAGTCTCATATTCCTTACCTCCACTTTGCAACAGCTTGCTCTAGAACCCTGAACCTCAATTTCTTCATCTATAAAACTGGGAATAAAAATCCTTAACCTTCTTAGTCAGAGAAATCATATGAATGAACATCATTTAAAATACGTGTACATAACCAAAGGTGCAATATCATCCCAGGTGTGAGTAGACAGCTCCTTTTCTAACAAGTAAATGGATGATTCTCATTTACCCAGAAAATGCAGGCACAGTCATAGGGTCAAATGGTTGGTGCTCGTGAGGACAAATGCTTCCTGGGGGCTCTCGGTTGTTTTAGCATAAAATAAGCCCCTCATATCTCCACCTAGCTCAGGCATCTGCCTTGCCCAATGTGCAGACTCAGAGAAACACCCTCATTGGTTCATGGACCTGGGAGTAAAGCCAGAATTCAAAATCCATTCCTTTGGTAATTTGATGAAATTAATTAAACCGTAGCCATCCTTCTGTGATGGAGAGATACCAAGGAACAAAGCCAGCCTCACTTGCCCAACTGAAAGCAGGCATGATGGATTAGACAACCCAGGCCCTTCCCACTCAAATCCATGTCCATCCCATCCTATCCCACCAGCCAGGGCTCATATTTTGGAGAATCTGCACCATTTAATGCTAGGAATTTTCTGGAACTACTTAAGTTCTGGGTGCCTGTAATTTAAAATTGTTTTGATTAGAGCAGAATTCCTCTCATAGAAACCCAGCCCTTTATTGAAAGCATACTGTACCGGGGGCCCTTTGTCTCCTGGTGGTCCGGAAGGGCCCTAACAAACAGACAAACAAACAAATTAGTAAGTAAATAGGATGGAAAAGCTCCTTTAAACATGCCCTGGGGTTTCTGTCTAAGCTAGTTCTCAGACTGTCCTAGAAGGGGTCTCGACGTCCTCAAGCCACACTACCGCAAGCTCTCCCACCTGTTCTCCCAAAAAAGTTGCTCACTGAAGTTTCCCTGGAACCTCCTCCATTTGCCCCAAACTCTTGCTACCGCATCGTCATTCCCATGCGGCTCCCGACACCAGCCCCACCTCTACTCCATCACTCTGGTGTGGAGTTGGACCCAGCAGCCCTTGCTTCCCCACACTGTACCCCTTGGAAAAGTACTGGCTCTTCCCATTCGGGATGGGCTGAGGCACACTAAGGCCAGACTTAAGACACTGGCGGACAATCCAGGTGTTATGGTTTGGATGTGAAGTGTCTCCCAAAAGCTCATGTGTGAGACAATACAAGGTTTAAAGGAGAAATGATTGGGTCATAAGTGCCTTAACCCAATCAGTGAATTAATCCCATGACGGGGATTAACTGAGTGGTAACTAAAGGCGAGTAGAGTGTGGCTGGAGGAGGTGGTCCCTGGAGGCACTTGGGGTATAGATTTTGTATCTGGAGAGTGGAGTCTCTCTCTCTCTGATTTCTGAACATCAATGTGAGCTGCCTCCCTCCACCATACTCTTCCGCCATGATGTTCTTCCTCACCTCAAGCCCCAAGAATGAAGCCCGTCTTCTGTGGACTAAGGTTTCTGAAAGCATGAGGCCCCAAATAAACTTTTCATCCTCTACAATTGTTCTAGTCAGGTCTTTTATTCACGGCAATGAAAAAGCTCACTAAAACACCAGGACATACAGGAGCAGGTCTGCCGTGGCCCTGACCCTTTGCTAGGGTAGTGCTCTTGCAGAGGAGATTCTGTCCTGCCTTTCTACCTGAAAACACCACCGTCATTTTAGATGTCACCACCTCTGAACAATCTTACCAGGATGGACTTAGTCCCGCCTCCTACCCTCAGCACAGTGCACCCTGAACCTCGGTGTACCACAGCCCAGGAACATGTTCCCAGGCATTCCCAAAAGGGAGAAAATATCCCACACAAATGCCAAGGTCCCTGCAGTATGATGGACCATAACTTCAAGGTATGCCCATTAAATATGTCCTGGAACTGCCTGAATAAACAGAATAAGCATGATTTGAAGTACACAGGCACTAAGGAAAGTCGGGAGAGGTCTGGAGGTGTAGACAGAGGCAGGGGAGCAGCAGGACTCCAGTGCGCTGCGGTCTGCTGGAGGGGAGCAGGGCTCTACAGGCCGTGCACGGGCAGGAAAAGAGTGTGGGCTCTTTTGACCACGACACTAAAATGTAAACCAGTAGAGAGAGACGGGATGTATAAGAGGTTGTAACAGGGATCCACAAATGTTTCCATAAAGGGACAAGCAGTGAGTACCACAGGCTTGGTGTGGCAGGGTCTCCCTCACAACTACTCAACTCTAGGGTTGAGTGTGCAATTATCCATAGATGGTCTCTCACTCTTAGTCTCTCAGAAGTCTATCTCACTCAAAACACGACTGAAACAGCTGGACACTGGCATGGGGAGGACTGGCAAAGGAAATTCAGGGGTGAACAGCTCAGGTGTGGAAGGAAGGCCTGCTGCTCTACCTGCCAGCAGAAGTCCTGGCGGCTCACACAGTGTCTCACTTCAACCCCTACAGCAGGCCTGCCCGAGGGGGACCACCCACACTCCTTTGCTACAGATGGAGAAACTGAAGCTAAAACCCAATAAAAACCTTAGTCAAAGTCAAGCAGGAGAAAATGTGGATTCAGAGTGGCACTTCTGGTCTATGTAACTCAGAGGCCATGGCTCCCTCCATGACAGTGAGGGCTTGGTCAAGCTGTCAGTCAAGGGTGCGCATGGCCCAAGACACACGCATCTGAACTGTCCAGTGCAGGGCAGTTCCCACCGAGGCTGCGCACACATACTTCCAGGAAAAGGGGCAAGGGACAGCTGGCTGCTGGCCTGGGAAATGCTGCCCAATCACTTTACATCACTCTTTGTCTTCAAATTAAATTCCATGATCTACCTCAAGCATTTAAATTGTTCATTAACCTAGTCTTCTGATGTCATTTGATACAAAATCCACTTGGAAGAACAGATTTTCTGTCCAGTGGTCTTTATGGCAGGTCTTGGCATTCCCACAGCTATTCTGTCTGTCTGCTTTTAAGAAATATGAGAGCCTGCAGAGGAAGAGGGTTACATAGTGAGCATCTAATATGGTTCCTGAATCTGAAGCCTGAATATGTCTTTGGTAATTACAGCACTCTTTTCCAGAATTGCGTCCTCCAATGTATTTGTTCAAGAGCCACTTTACCTAACACTCCAATTTCAGCCTTTGATACTACTTTTCACCAAAAGGAACTGCTACTCTTTAAATAAAAGACTGGCCAGTGATCTGGACAAAGAATGTACACAGCAAGCCTAGAACGCCTCGTCATTCCAGAAGGCGAGGCCATTATCAAAGACTGCTAGGCTTACGTCAGAAGCACTCGGGGTCAACCTGAATAGACTCCCACCAGCATAAGATAAAATAAGTTGATTGTCAAAAGGAAAAATAACTGCAACATGCAAGTTTAAAGCTATGAGTTCAAAATTATGCTTAACAAACAAACATCTCTCTGGTCACCTTTGCAAAAAATTCAGGGAACCAAGCCATTATTTGATAACAATCAGTGGGAAAGGCTTGAGCATTACTTGCTCCCTTCCATATGTTCATTGGGTACCCAGGGCAGATGAGGGAGGCTTCTCTCTGCAGAAGTATTGCAGCTAACAAAGCAAGAGGCATCGATAGAACTGTAAGAGCACCGATATGCAGCCCTTGATGTGCTAACTGATGGAGGCACTGGACAAACCGCACAAAAAGAGGCACCACCAGACATCCCACGCCTCCCGACGGCAGAGCACACTCCCCGTGGAGTGGCAACACAAACATCAGACCTGAACCCGATCAGGCCTCCAGACCTGAGCACCAAATGACCAGAAGCACAGGGACAGAGGGACACGAGAAACTGCTACAGCAGCAACTCCACACTGTGAGACACACCATAAGACCAAACAATGAACCTAATGTCATTAATAGATGAATTTCAAAAGGAATCAAAAAGAATAGAGGCAAAATCTAGAAATCAGTCAAAGATCAACCAATTGCTACATGTTTACTTTACCTGGCTCCTGATTTGAAGAAAAGAAAATTGCCACAGCACAGCATTCAGGAAACAATTAGAAATATGAGCAGTGGCTGGAGGTTTGATAGTGTCATGAAGTGATTTCGGGGTGTGTGACAATGACTCAGGTGTGATAATTAAAGCAGGTGAGTGAGACAGATGAATTTTCAAAAGTGTAAGTAGATATATAAGTCAGTAGTTCAGGAGCAAAAATGTGCACAAGAAGACCCTGGCATAGGTAACGACTGACAGGTGCACTGAACACAGGTCCCTCCTGTCCCCTGCAGCAACAGCAGTGTTATGGAATCTGAGTTCCTCCAAAGCCTCATGTGTTGGAGGCCAGGCCCCCAGGCAGCAGTGCTGAGAGGTGGGCTTTGGGAAGAGATGGACCAGGAGGGCTATGGCCTCATCTGTGGGCTCAGCCACTGATGGGTCCCTAATTCAATGGACTCTAGGGAGGTGGTGATCTTAGGGGCAGGGAGGTAGAGGTTAGAGGAAGTAGGTCACTGGGCTGTACCCTGTAGGGCATACCTGCTCCCCAGCCACTTGCGGTCTCACTCCTGCTTTGGTTGCTCCTCCCCACCCTCACACCTTGACTTTCCACCCCACTACAAGCCCAGAAGTGACTGAGCAGCAGACCATGGCCTGAAACCTCTGAAACTATGAAACCAAAATAAATCTCTCCTCCTTTGATTTTCTCAGGCATTTGGTCACAGTGACAAAACCGCTAAGTGGGTGAGGGCATTTGTTCAGTTAGAGTGCTGGGGTCCAAACTCAGTCTACCAGGTCCCCAGTGGGTCCTCATGCAGGGGTTTCACATCCCGCCTGTCTCCTCATTTGTAAGATGAAAGGGAACTGGAGCTGGCCCAGTGGGGTGGCTGAGGTGTCTGTGAGATGATGGATGTCTAGGCTTCCGCTCACACCCCGCAATTAGCCAGTGGAGGCAGGTTGATTATTTTTCTTACTCTTTGTTTCAGTGGCTGCCATCTCTGTCATTCCTGAATCATTCCTTGGAAAGCAGAGGAGTGCAAAAAGCAAACCCTTTGGTCAGGCGCCTGAAATGCTCTCTTGCGCATAATCCATTCCTGAGCTCTCGAGCTGTCAAACCATTGGAGGGCGGTGAGCCTGACTTGGTGTGTGTGTGCTCAGCATCTAGGCTGAACAAGGCATCCGCGTGGCCAGCTTCAGCCACTTTAGGCTGTGAAGGCCACCAAGAAAGATGTCAGGGGAAGAGGATGTTTTTGACATCACAAGGGACAAGGCAGGGAGCCCAGTGTTATCATTAGGTTCTGACCCTCCCATTTCCCCTGATGATGCTGCAGAAATCAATGTCACAGGATTGTGAAGAAACTGGTGGCAGGATGGTCCTGGGTTGTGTGGCTGTCAGTGGGAGCCTGGTCATGCAGAGTCCTAGCTCCTGGTGTCACTGAGGCCCATCAGCACTTTGATCCTCCCACAGCCTGAGCAAGCTCATTTTTCATCATTTGAAACCTTGCTAAAGGAAGATCAGAGACAACCTGAAGATGAAAGGAATCTTTTGTTTGTTTGTGAATGTTTTGAAGCAGGAAGTCAAAACCCCAAACACCTGCCTCACTCCACATCCTCCTGTCTGCTGATGAAGCAGAGATTGGCAGATGAGTTCTGGGCTCCTTGCAGGGCAGCACTGGCCCTGGATGCCAAAGGCCTGGAGAATGAGGCAGAGTGGACAGTGACCTTCAGCCAGATCTGCACTTCATGTGCTTTCTCTGGGGAACTTAATGAGCATGTCTGTCTGTCCTCCTGAGGCCATAAGACAAGGTGCCAGAGAGGCATGAGGACTGGCTTCAGAGGGTATGGAAAGTGTGTCTGCACCCAGCCCTGCTCCTGAACCAGCTGGGACACTGACTAGCCACTGTACCTTCTGAATCTTGGATTGGTCAACAAAGAACAGTGATGTCCAGACATGTGGTCCCCCTGCCCCCATATTCCCTGGAACACCAACCCAGCAGCTCCCTGATGCAGGCACCTGTCCCAGGGCTTGCTTTGGCTACACAAGATTGCAGAACCCAAGCAGAGGGCAGACTGAGTTCCTGGGGCAACAGGTATTAGAACATTAACACCCCAGTTTTGATGTTCTTCTGCAGAAAGACTTTTTTACACTGTACCATACCATGTAATCACCCTGGGTCAATGGAATGAGTTGAGTCCCAGGATCCCACATTGGCATCTGCTCACTATCATACTCTCCCTGGTCTCTCTTCGTTTTTTTTCTCTCACTTTGTCACTAAGTGGTGATTTCTGGGATCACCTCCCAAATAAACTCCTTGTCCCTGGGACCACAGCCTCAGCCAAAGGGAAACATCAGCTCCCACAAGACTTAAAGAGGTGGCAGATGTGGATGTTCTAAGCTCCAGCACAGGATCAGACAGATGCAGGACTTCTCAGAAAGGACATTATTCCTGTAAAGGGGCAGCAGCGTCCCCTAGGACCTTGACACACCCCTCCCTCACTCCTCCACATGCCTCCTCTCACTGGGTTCTGGAACCCTCCTTGCAGATCTCAGATCAGTAGCAGACTTGGCTGGTGGCCAAAGACAAGATTTATGATGATTCAATAAGGTTTCATGCACCACAGAAGCTTTTAATAAGTCTAAGTGGTGGGAAGACACTAAACACTTGATTTACAGCCTCTGGGTTGGAGCAAGCCAGTTACTTTTCAGCTGCACACATACGTGGGGACATACTTCATGGGTGGCTTTCACTGTCTCTTAAGTGGGAGGTGGGTGAACTGCATCTGCCCCTGCAGCCTGGCTTTCTGACTCAGGTACAGTGAGTCCTTGAGGAGTGCCCTGCACACAAAGACCCTGGTACTTCTAGGAGTGTGCCACATCCAGATCTCAGGCTCCCAGTTTCTCTCTCAGTGCCTTTATCCTCAGGGGTCATCCTCGCATCCAACAAAGCCCTAACTACACAGAAAGGGGACCTGTGAACTGAAGATTTCAGAGAGAAAGAAGTCTGGGTGATCCTGTTTCTGCACTGCAACTTCTGTCACGCCGTACCTTCCAGTGATCAGAGACCGAAAGAAATAGGTCGAGGCCAAGAGCAAACTGGCAAAATGCAGTGGAATGAATGACGTGCTCATCAGAAATTCCAGCTGAGAATTTCAAAAAGACCAAAGTAAACATTCCCAAGGGATCGCACAGGCCTCTTCCCATGGTGTTCAGGGACATCAAGGAAGACAGAGTCTCCTATCCTCTTTCCACCTTGAAAGGAGCCTTCATTGCTAGTGGGTAGGAGGAGCAGTGGGTGCTCAAGCCTAGTGGGGAGGCAATGGGCCCTGCTTCACAATAGGTGGGCAGAGGAGGGAGGGCCAGGAGAACATGGTGGAGGCAGCAAGAGGCTCCAGACGACTCGAGGCTGTACAAAGACCTCAGAGAAAAGGAGAGGGAACTTTCTTACAAGTGGGTAATAAATTGGATTTCCCATTTTATTCTTTCAGATTACATATGAAGAATGGCATACTTCAAATATTATTGGTTGTGTTCCAAATTTCTTAATGCAAAAGCATGCAGAGCCTGGGCCATGTGCTGTCCTAGTTTGTATCCCAGTTATGTTTAATAGGGGCAAAGCTAGATTGTGTATCTGAGTCACAATAATAATAATAACAACACAAACATGTGAGTAGTTTGGACATTACAAGGCTTAGCGAGGACATTTGAAAAGGGCTGGGTATTTGAACCTCTTTTAAGTAATAGTAAGTCATGGATATCAAGAAAAAATAAATAAATGTGATTTTAAGGTGCAGCAATATGGTGTCTTTAGCAAAGAAGGGACTAAGAGAAAATAAGATCTCAAGAGAAAACTCCTAGCCTACCAACCCAGCCCGGTGCACGGACGAGGACGAGCAGACCAACCCTGGCCCCAAGCACAGAGGAGGAGACCAACCATGCTGCAACCCTCATCTACCAATAGGCAGCTGTCCTGGCCTAGTTCCATCTAAAGAAAACAGCTAGGAACCAGGAAGACCATCCCTGAAGTCCCTGCAGGCCCAGTTACACCAGAGGTGAGGTATTGGGAACCTACAGGGGCCCTACGAGATAATAGGGTAGAAACTATAATACCTCAGATCAGCACTGCTAGAGAGGAAGATACATGAACAACATGAAAAAACAAGGGAAGAAAATGCCCCAATCAAACCAAGATGCTACAACAATAGAATCCATTGACAGAACAGTAGATGAAACATTAGAGAAAAAGTTCAAAACGTACATAATTAAAATGGCCAAGTGTGGTGGTGCACACTTGTAATAGCAGCACTTTGGGAGGCTGAGACAGGGGAATCACAAGTTCAAAGCCAGCCTCAGCAAAAGTGAGGCACTAAGCAAGTCAGTGACACCCTGTTTCTAAATAAAATACAAACTAGGGCTGGGGATGTGGCTCAGTGGTCAAGCACCCTTGAGTTAAATCCCTGGTACCAAAAAAAAAAAAAAAAAAAAAAGATCTGTGAAGCACAGAATAATATAAGAGGGATAGTAAGAACATATCTCAACATTGTAAAAGCTATCTAATCAAAACCAAAGGCCAACATCATCCTAAATGGAGAAAAATTGGAAGCATCCCTCTAAAAATAGGAACAAGACAGGGATGTCCTCTTTCTCCACTTACATTCAACATAGTCCTTAAAACTCTAGCCAGAGCAATTGGACAAATGAAAGAAATTAAAGGAATATGAATAGGAAAAGAAGAACTTAAACTATCATTGTTTGATGATGACATGATTCTTTACTTAGAGGATCCAAAAAATTCCATCAAAAAACTTCTAGAATTAATAAATAAATTCAGCAAAATAACAGGATATCAAATAAATATCCATAAATCAAATGCATTTTTATACATCAGTGATGAATCCTCTGAAAGAGAAATGAGGAAAACCACCCCATTCACAATGGCCTCAAAAAATAAAATAAAATGCTTGGGAATCAATTAAATAAAAGACAAGAAAGACCTCTACAATGAAAACTACAGAATACTAAAGAAAGAAATTGAAGAAGACCTTAGAAGATGGAAAAATCTCCCATGCTCTTGGATAGGCAGAATCAATATTGTCAAAATGGCCATACTACCCAAAGTGCTATACAGATTCAATGCAATTCCATTTAAAATCCCAACACCATTCCGTATAGAAATAAAAAGCAATCATGAAATTCATTTGGAAAAATAAGAGAGCCAGAATAGCCAAAGCAATCCTTAGTAAGAAGAGTGAAGCAGGAGGCATCCCAATACCAGACCTTAAACTATACTAAAAAGCTATACAAACAATAACGGCATGGTATTGGCACCAAAATAGACATGTAGACCTATGATATAGAATAGAAGACACAGAGACAAATCCACATAAATACAGTTATATCATACTAGACAAAGTTGCCAAAAACATACATCGGAGAAAAGATAGCCTCTTTAACCAATGGTGCTGGGAAAACTGGAAATCCATATGCAGCAAAATGAAACTAAACTCCTATCTTTCACCAGGCACAAAACTCAACCCAACAACCTAGAAATTAGACCATAGACCCTACATCTAATTGAGGAGAAAGTAGGACCAAATCTTCATCATGTCAGACAAGACTCCTAAAGCACAAGAAATAAAAGCAAGAATCAATAAGTGGGATGGATTCAAACTAAAAATCTTCTCAGCAAAAGAAACAATCAATGAAGTGAACAGAGAGCCTACATTCTGGGAGCAAATTTTTGCCACACACACATCTGATAGAGCATTAATCTCCAGGATATATATAAAGAACTCAAAAAACTTAGCAACAAATAAACAAACAACCCAATCAATAAATGAGCTAAGGAGCTGGAAAGACGCTTCTCAGAAGAAGATATACAATCAATCAACAAACATATGAAAAAATGTTCAATGTCTCTAGCAATTAGAGAAATGCAAATCAAAACTACTCTAAGATTTCATCTCACGTCAGTCAGAATGGCAGTTATCAAGAATACAAACAACAATAACTGTTGGCGAGGTTGTAGGGGAAAAGGCACACTCATACATTGTGAGTGGAACAGCAAATTGGCTCAACCAATCTGGAAAGCAGTATGGAGATTCTTTAGAAAACATGGAGTGGAACCACCATTTCACCCAGCCACCCCACTCCTTGGTTTATACCCAAAGCACTTAAAAACAGCATACTACAATGATGCAGCCATTTCAATGTTTATAGTAGCTCAATTCATAATAGCTAAACTGTGGAACCAACCTAGATGCCCTTCTACAGATGAATGGATAAAGAAACTGTGGTATATATACACAATGGAAAACTACTCAGCAATAAAAGAGAATAAAATTATGGCATTTGCAGGTAAGTGGATGGAGTTGGAGAATAGAATGCTAAGCAAAGTAAGCCAATCCCCAAAAAGCAAAGGCTGAATGATCTCTCTGATAAGTGGATGCTGATCCATAATGGGGGAGGGGGCGTGGGAAGAATGGAGAAACGTGGGTCAAAGGGGAGGGAGGGAAGAGATGGGACATGTGGGCAGGAAAGATGGTGGAATGAGATGGACATGAATGCCCTAGGTACATGTATGGCTGCACATATGGTGTGACTCTATATTGTGTACAACCAGACAAGTGAAAAGCTGTGCTCCATTTGTGTACAATGAATCAAAATGCATTCGGCTGTCATGTGTACCTTATTAGAATAAATAAATTTAAAAAAGAGAAAACTCCTTCTAAAGGCTGTCATTCAGTGAAGGGAGAAAGAAAAGGTGTGTTCTTTGCAACAAAAAGAAAAGATTAAAAAGCAATGGATAGGGCTGGGGTTATGGCGCAGTGGCAGCGTGCTCGCCTAGCACGCAGGAGGCACTGGGTTCAATCCTCAGCACCACATAAAAATAAAATAAAGCTACTGTGTCCACCTACAACTAAAAAATAAATATTTAAAAAAAAAAAAGCAATGGATAGTTCACAGGGCACCACATCCTCTTCTCCTTGGGAAGAAACTTCTACTAAATTCCTGTTTTCCATGGAAAAATATTTCTGAATTCCAGAGCCAGGTGCAGAAACCTTGGAAAAAGTATGTCTTCTCTCTCTCAATGCCTTCAGGAAGACTGGATGAGGCATTGAGAGCAATCCTCAACCTGGACGAGGGCCTGGACTTCCTTGACTCCATGAGCCCTCATAATTCAAAGGCTTCAACAATCCCTAAAGCTGCCAACTCTCGGGGCTTCCACACTCACACCCAGTGGACCGGCAGGAAATGATTCCTTAAAACTAACAACACGAGGACTACTTAGTGGATTTGGTTGGGAAGCACATTTGTGTTCTTATCTGCACTAATTAGAGGAAGAGGGTAATTCACTCTTCTTTTTTTTTTTTTTTTTTTGGCCTGAAATACATGAATGCACATTGTTTTCCCATTCCAGACTCCTCCCCCAACAAGCCTAATGTCACAGGCTATGATTTAAGTTCCTCAAAGTTTCTCCCATGAATCTTTGTTTACAGTTTTTTAATTTTAGTAAGATTTGTCCTACTATCTTTGAATCAGACAAGTCTTGGTCTTGCCAAGAGTCATACTCTCATTATTCTCACAAGAAATACACTTAGTCTTACACCTATGTCAACCGTGTGCACAGACCTCTCACCCCCGCTGACCAGCGGCCCACTACCACACTAGCTGGAGCAGGGGTGTCCCTGCAGGGAGCCCAGGCTGCATACTCTACGGGAGTCAGCCAGGGAAGGCTGGTGGCCTTGACAGCGATGAAGTGGTAGGTAAGGACTCACAGGAGGGCCAGCAGTCCCGATGCCTGGGTCGCCACGATTACCAGGAGAGCCAGGGATCCCAGGTGCTCCTTGGTCCCCCTGGAAAGAAAGAAAAATAAGATTAAGAGGTCATTGCTGGGAAAGAGAGGGCCAGGGTACAGGAAGAATCACGTTCCTCCAGGGATCCTGCCTTTCACCCGATCCTCCTGGTGCCATGGCACAGTCCCCAGAAGGAAGTCCAGCACCACATGGACCACAGTCAATGACTGTGGTCATGTACTTTTCAAGGTTGATGGTTCCCCAACCTTGACCATGGCTCTAAAAGTAATTAAATGCTCTGTCCCACCCCATGTGGTGACTGTAGTTCAAATCTGCTGAGTTTTCTCCAAACCTGTCAGAACTCCAGCCCAACCGCACTAGCACCCACATTTCAACTCAGAGCTTAAATCACTGGTAAATGAATTCATCAGTCCATCGAGGTTTACTGACACCCACATTTTGTGGTCACTTTTCTGGGTGTGGCAATGAAGGGCCCAAGGACAACTGAGGTAGGACCTTGCTTCAAGTGTAGAGGATGAAACAGTGTGGACTTGGGAGTCAGAGGCCTGGGTTCAAGTTCTGGACTCAACATTCATGAACTGCTGACTTACACAAGTGGCCAATGTCTGAGCATTAGCTATTTGCTTCTAGAGAGCTGGACAGAAGCCTCTGTGTCAGCAGGCCTTGGGTTCGTGAACTGTGCAGACCACAGACAGCACCCAGCACAAGGCCTGGAGCACTCTCAACACAAGCCAGCAACTGTGTCTCTATTGTCCGCAGCCACCTACCCTTGTGGACTTGGTGGGAAAAGAAAAAGGAGAAGGAAAGAGAAGAGGGAAGATGTTCTATTTGCCACCCCTGCAAAGAAAAACTGAGGTATGCCTGGCCACACCCTTGGCCTCCTCAGTCTCAGGAAGTGCGTGCTGATTCAGCTCCAAGGCAGCAAGCCCTGATCAGAGCCAGCACAGGCTATCTATAGTCTTTGGCCTTCCCATTGCTATGAATTCACACATTTTTGCTTCATTACTATTAATGAGTTTGTTTAGGGTGCTTCCCTGGGCCCCACAGTACATGTTGACTGTGCATATTACTACCTCTCCATAATCCAAACTAAATTTAATCCCAAAGGCACAGGGCCCAACAATCTCATGCATGGGAATGTCCTTTTGTATTTATTAGGTCAGCTGACAGCAGCCGAGCCTGAGACCAAGGTGGCAGACAACCTTGCTCCAGCTACTTACTGTCCCTGGAATGAGTTAACTTGTCTGATGAAGGGAAACATCCTCAGAGGCATTATGAAGAGCAGTCCAGATAATGTGCAACCAACTGGTTTTGGGTAGAACCCAAAAATTCTGGGCAACATATTGCTTTACCAAGATGTATGTGTTGAAGCATTTTTTAAAATTCTCATGTGTAAGTAGCCTACCTTCTACTTCAATTTCAAGGGAAAATAAAAGAGCATTTTGGGCCCGTAAGATAGGCCTTCTTCCTGCAGCAGGGCTGTGGCCCGGGTGAGTTAACTTATGCATTCATTCAGCCAAGGAATAGCACTTGTGCAGTGAAACAGCCATCTAGGGTCCAAGCCCAAAGAATGACTCAGTTACGAGGCTTGCTCACTGTCAGTACCCAGCGCTAAGCTCTGAAGCAGAGTATCGTTTGTGGGGATGGAGTGAAATAAGGCTGGCCACCTTCTCACAGAAGACAGGAACCAAGATCCAATCCCTCACTGGGCTCCCTTGACACCGTTTCTTCCCCTTGTCCCCCAGGCCCACGGGTGGCCAGGCCATTGGCCACCAATTCCTGAAGCCACAGCATCCCTGGCCCACCCTCAACTCCCCCAGTAGTTTCTTCCCCAGTGTATTTTATTTTTCAAATTTCCAGTCTGTGCCTTGTTTCTTCAGCAGGATGTGGTGTCGCCCATTCTGGGAAGCACGAGATGCTCAGGAGAGGGACTGTAATGAGCACTACAGGGAGAGTGGGAGGAAGAGGTCCAGGAATGAGACAAATGCAGAAGCAGGTGTCACAAACTCAGAACGAACATGATCCACGCTTGTCTGTCTCCAGCTCTGGCCACAGTGGGGCAGGTCAAGTGGTAACTGCCAAGTGACTCCAGGTGCAGGCCCAGGACAATGTCAACCTCATCCTGTATTCTTAGGTAAGTCCATCACCTCTCTGTGCCTTAGGAACCTCATCAAGAAAAACAACAACATCCAGAGGAGCCCCACATCTTATTATGAGAGTTGTAACCTCATCACCAGACTCATCCACTGAAGTGGATTAACCATAGGCAGGCAGGCCGTGCTGGAGGACTGACATTACTTGAGAGCATGCTTTGGGGGTTTATTGTTTGTCCCTGGCTCCTGGCTCTCTCTTTCTGCTTCCTGGCTGCCAGGAGCTGAGCAGTTTTCCCCAGCCACACGCTTCCACCATCATGCCCTTCCTCGCCTCAGGACCAAAGCAGGGGTTGGTGGAGCATAGAGGGACCCTCTGAAACCATGAGCCAAAATACAATTTTCCTCTTCTATGTTGTTCTTATCAGATACACAATTCCAGAGACAAAAAGCTGAGCAACACACTCAGGATTATACTTACACATTATCACTTTATCAGCAGAGTTAACAGACAGAAAATTCGCTATACACATATAAATATCAGAGAAATCCATATTCTCTTGTACTTGATTTTGCTTTAAATTTTTCAATGCAGATTTTCCTGTTATTATTTCCAGTTTTCACTAGGTTCCCCTTCTCTTCCCAAGGCCACATTCCACACACCTCAGCAAACTCTGATCCCTGCAGGTGAAGCTACAACAGCCCCCTGGCTTGTTTCCTTCTGTGCTATTTGCTGACATCTCTGCTTCTTAGACACACTGTCACCTTTCCAGAGATCCTCACGCATCCACGTTCTGAGCTTCCAAACTCCTCCCCGTCAGCTGACTCAGCCCGATGGTCCTTCTCACCATGCTGCCCCAGTCTGCCCCTTCTGTCTTCTTGCAGATGCCTTACACCCCTCATCCATCACAACACCCCATCCACCATTAGCCTATTTCACCCTCTGACTGCTCTGTGAGGAGCTAGAACTTATAAACTCTCCATGTGTTTGTTCATTTACCACATATTTATCAAGTACTGAACATGAGTCAGGTCCGTGCTGGGTGCCTCGTCTGTGTACTTCTGAATATGTTGTCCAGCTCGCGATCAGGCACAGTCGCAGCTGGGAGTGGCCACTTCCTGGATGCAGGAGCAAGTCTCCTCCATCATTCACACCATCGCTGACCACAATAAGCTCTCTCCAGAGGAAGGAGCATGGGAGAAAGGCCTCCCCTTCTTGAGGGGTGAGTAACTGACTGTTTTTCTGCACCAGGGCCAGATCTGGCTCCATTTCTGTGTATGATCTGCTGTGACACTAACAACTCCCCCAAAACTACTTCACAGCTTCATGAACAGGCGCTTCTAAATGGCCCCAAGAATACGGCAAAAGTCTTTAATGTTCTTCCAGCAAAAGCAGGAAGGTTGATGGGTATGAAAGAAAGGGCACCTGCACTAGAGTCCAGGGAAGGAATGTGTGAGAAGTCTGGGGTCTTCCCAGAGCAGCCACTGTGCACTGTAAGGTCAGCTATCTCCCGAGAAGTTCTTAGTGTCAAATATTCCTTACTCTGTCGCACAGAAAAGGAACAGAGAGTCTCAGAAAAACGAAGTGCTTGCCTTCACGTTATCTAGCTTGTAGTAGATGAACTAGGATTCTGTAGGAAGCCAAACCCCATTCATTCTGCGGAAAACAAGTGCCACTCAGGACAAGAAAAGTGTCCTTAAGAGTTTCCTGCAATTCTAAGTAAACAGTAAGGGCTGAGGGTGTACTGATGAAAATCTCTGCCAGCCCCATCCCTCCCTTCCTTCCCAAGGCTCACCCATTCAGCACCAGGGAGAGTACCAGCTAGATGGTAGAAGGCACTGTGGACCTCTCGATTTCTCTGTTTCCTTCCCTTCCTTCCTCCCCCTCAACCACCCATTCTTCAACTAATGCCATCTTCAAATTCCACCTTCTCTTCCCAATGCATTAGATACAGAGACTATTATTTCTACACCAACTTATAAATTTATACAATACCAACATTGGATTGGTCACCTGTTTAAAGTCTCACCTTTTAAACCATGGGAAACATTTGGCCAAAGGCAGCCTGATTGACCTTCAGCCCCATGGAGTTGAACCCTGGTCAGGGTTCTCCATGCTTTTTGCCTTAGGGTCTCAGCCTGCCTCTCTAACCTTTATGGACGCCTCCTTGCTCCCCTGGGTGCTTTCTTCAACAGCATGCCTGCAGATTGGATACAGTCTCTCTAGATGTCCACACAGGGCAGTCAAATAAGGATCACAAACACTTATTCAGCATGCAACACAACAGTTGGGGAACTATTTTCATTGGTGTGATATCATTGATTTCCCCCCACACTCTGCCTGAGAAAAATAGTAGCAATACTCTATAGCTCTGCTGCTGAGATTCCAATGATATACTCACAGAATAAAAGGAATACAGGAGAAAAGCTCCTACTATAGGATACATGACTGGAAATAGAGAACCAACCTGCTGCTCTGCCCCCACTTCCTATCCTCAGTGTCCTCTAGGCCCCCAAGGTCCTCTTCCTCAAAGGGAGGAAGTGAGTGCACTTGTGCCCTAAAGAACAACCTGGGCTCTCCGCAAGGCAGGGGACTCCCAACATGCTCCTCACCTGGGTATAAAGTCCTGA
>PVHX01001864.1:139009-187628 GCA_004024805.1 Geosciurus inauris
CCTGCTTCCCTGTCCTGCTCATACCCCCAGAGGCCCAGTGCTCAGTATACAGGACTATTTCATCCACCCCCAATTCCAGGCAGAGTTACTGCCTTTCTGTTCCTCAGAAAACAGGAGGCTGTCTTATATTTCTCTCTCTCTCTCTCTCTCTCTCTCTCTCTCTCTCTCTCTCTCTCTCTCTCACATACATACACACACACACACACACACACACACTAGACCATAGAATCCCAATTGGAGGAAAGCACCTTGGCATGCTGCAGCCTCAATTAGTGCAGGTATAGGATAATTACAGAGGTCACCACTTGAACAGAGGAAGCACCATTGAGCACAGAAGTTTATTGAAGATGTAGTAACTGATCCTGGAGCCTCAAGCTGGATATTATTCCAACAAGCCATTCATATACAATTTGAAAAGCAATGCACTCTGGTTGTGCTGCTGAGATCCCCAAGGTACAGCTATGCAAAAAAAAAAAAAAAAAAAAGGAATAAGGGGAACAAAAGGGCCTAGTCAGGCAACTGGTCTCAGGGGCTTGGAATAAAACTTCCTATAACAGCATCATATGTGAATTCCAACTGCTGTATCCTAAAATCCTGGATGGGATGGAAGGTACAACACCTCAGAAAAGTCCCAGTTGGCGGGAAGTGGCAGGGATATAACAAAGCCCCAACACTGAAGGCACATGAGAACTTTCTAAATAACTATAAACATGTACAAATTGATCAGAATAATACAATTTCAAAATAACACATTTATGTAATTTCCAGCATGTATGTCAGGCTAAAGGCAAAGATCTAAGTGTTCTAATGTTGAGCACTGACTGAGCCACGCTCTTTAAAGCCTGTGCACCTGAGCTGGTTAAGCAGCTCTCTCCTGATGTGCTCACAGTCCAGCCCCTGCATGAGCACTCTCTCCTGTAACTCAGTGTTGCCTCTGCCAGCGCTTCCTCACCTTCTTCTCTGCCAGTGGCCACATACATATAAAATAAGGATAAATACCACCCCCTCCAAGAAGCCACCTGCCATCAAACCAAGCTGGGCAAGAGGCCCCCTCTGAGCTCACTGAGAGGCCCGTTCTCCCAGCATTCATCTGCCTTTAATGTCTATATACCCACTTTGCCTTTGGGACCATGATCTGCTGGGGCCCCAGGAAGATCTCCTGTGCACTGCTGTCCTCCCACTGCCTGCCCTGAAATCTGACCTGGGGTAGGAAGCTTGGGAGACATGCAATGGATTAGATTGTGAATGCACTGGCCCTTGATGCTTCTTCAGGTGAGTCACTGAATGAATGAATCCTTGTGGAGGTGGCTTCAGGGCATCCCTGCCCCTTGCAAAAGTTCCCTCAAGGACACTCCTGCAGGGAAAAGTCACCTTTTCGGATTGCAACTGCATGGGAATTGAGGAAGAGACTGCTGCTGTCCTCAGTGTGCCCCTCTCCTCTTGAGTGCACGATGAGATGACATCCCCGTCCTTCCTGTTATGACTGTCACTCAGGGTTGCAGACATAGATCTACTAACCTCAGGCCTGGCTCACACATTCTTCCCAACAGAGTCTCCATTCTCCTTCCCCTCATCTACACCTGTATACTGAGGGTTTGGGGGAAGACGCTGAGACCTTGGAGGACCCATGAGCTGTTGAATTAGAATATGAGTTCACGGATGGCTATGTGGATCAGAGTGCCCACACACCAAGATGCCCTTAGACTCAAGGTGAGGAAGCCACTGCGTTAAGTCTCAGAGGTTCACCTAGTACCCTGCAAGATCACTCAGATCTATTATTCTGCCAGTTGGAAGCCAGTGTCTCTTGTGATTTAATTTAAGCAGAAAGTGTTGTGGTTTAGATACGAGGTGGCCTCCAAAAGCTCACGCCTGAGACAATGCAAGGACATCCAGAGGTAAAATGATCAGAATATGAGAGCCTTAACCCAATCAGTAAATTAACTGAGTGGTACTGAAGGCAGGTAGGGTGTGGCTGGAGGAGGTGGGCCCCTGGGTGTGTGTCTTTGGGGGTGGACATTTTGTCCTTTATGAGTGCAGCTCTCTCTCCGCTTCCTGCTCCTGAGCTGCTTTCCCCACCACGCCCTTCTGTCGTGATGTTCTGCCTCACCTCAGGCCCAGAGCTGTGGAGCTGTCTATGGACTGTGCCCCTGAAACCGTGACATGAAATAAACTTTTCCTCTTCTAAGTTGTTCTTGTTGGGTGTTTTGGTAACAGTGACAAAAACTGATGACTAAACAGCGAGTATTTATTAAGCACTGACTATGGCCACTTCTTCAAGGTAATAGTTACAAGTTATAGAGCCTTTAGTCAAATGGAAGGTGACACGCAGAGAAACGTGGGGGTGAATGGAGGTGGCTGCGTTGCTCAAGAGAAGCTCCAGGTCCCTTCATAAGTGCAACCTGTGTGGCACAGTTTGAGGACAGGCACTTACTCACCTTGGTTCCTGGGGGTCCGGGTGCTCCAGGCGATCCAGGCAGACCCTGAGAGAAGGAGCACAACAGGACAGTTATGCTGCCGCTTTCACAGGCAGAACTAAAGTCAATTTGACTTCTGGAGGTATCAGCTGGAAGAGCCAGAGAGGGCCAGGAAGCCCCTGGACTGCTGAGGGCTAGGGGTGCTGGCTTGCAGGACTGTCTCCCCTGAGGCCTGAGTGTCTAAGGACACAGACTGACCATCTCTGTGTCTCCAGCACCTGGCCCAGGTCCATGCTGTGCTGCATTGGCCACAGATGCAGTAGACCACCCTTATCTGTAATTTTGCCTCCCAAGAGTTCAGTTACCTGTGTTCAACCACAGTTTGAAAATATTAAATGGAAAATTCCAGAAATAAACAATTCATAAGTTTTAAATAACTTATTGCAATGGCTTGTTTCATTTTTCTAATTTATTATTGTTAAATCTCTTAGTCTACTTAATTTGTAAATTAAGCTTTATCCTAAGTATGTATGTATAGGGAAAAACAGCATATAATGTACAAACAGACTGAATTTACACTCCCCTGTGAAGACACAGATGTTGGCTCCAGGAATTCCTGGCTCCTTTTGTTGCAATAGGGTCTTTTTGAAGTGATAAGGAGGCTCCAGGGACTCGGAAGGAGGCTAAGCCTGTGAAATTCCTGCCTTGTCCCTATTCTCCCTTGTTCCCTTTTTTTTTTTTTTTATATTTGGATGCCTTTTATTTATATCAAGCAATGAACTATTTATCTTTTTTTTTTCCCTAGGCATGCTATGCATTCATTGGATTATTATCTGATGACAAACAAAATGACAGGATGGTTGAATAAAACAACTTCTCATTTGTTATCTGTTCATTTTTTAAAACTTTTTAAAATTACATACATCGAGAAGAATATTTATATATGTGCAATACAGGAAATAACAATCTAGCTTAAGGAATCAAGCATTTCTGATATCTTCAAAACCTGTCCAACTTCCCTATGCTTTTTTTTTTTTTTTAGAGGATAACATATCAATTCTCTAGTTGTAATTTGTATAGAATCACAACATATATGCAGTCATACATAGTTAGGGTTATTATGACCATCATATTCCACCACTCTTGCTGTCCCCATGCCTCCTCCCCACTTACACCCCTGTGAACAGAGATCCACCATTGTTCCTGTCTTTCCCCACGTTATGGATCAGCATCCACTTATCAACGAGTAAGCTTTCCTTATCCTAGAGCTTCTCTTCTGGGAGACAGAACCTTTGAAACGATTAATTTTCTTCTATCTTCCTTTACAGCTGGCTTTGAATAAAACCCATTTCCCTACCAATCTGACTGGAAATATTTCCAGAGAGGGGAGTCTTATGCCCTAGCCTCTTCCTCCCGCTACAGAATCAGAGCTGCCCAGTGACATGTGCAGGATTTGGCTCTCTGTGGTCTTGGGCATCTGTGGTGGTCTTGGAACGTATCTTGCCTGGTGAGGGTGAATAGTTTTGCATGGGAGCATATTTGCCCACAGACCACCCTTTCCCAGCCCATCCAAGTTCACTGGCTGTGATTCTATTTGTCAAGTTTGGCAGTGAGCCCTTTGTTTTATTCTTCTTTTCTCAATTTTAGCCTGGTTTCCCCAGGCACAGAATCCCCACCCCCTACCTGTCACTCACCGGCTCGCCATCTGTCCCTTTTCCAGGTGGCCCAGGGAGCCCAGGAGCACCAGGATTGCCCCTGGGGCCAGCAGGGCCTGGGCTTCCTTCTTCCCCTGCTGTTCCCTAGAGAGAAAATAGGACAATTGTCCAGACCAGTGTTCTACAGAGCTCAGCTTTTCAGTGGCACACCACCTTGATTGGGTGATAGGTTTCCTAAGGCTGCCCTAACCTTTTCAGAAAGCCTGTCCCTCTAGGACACAAAATACTAACTGTAAAAAGGGTGTTATAGTTTGATTTGTACCCTCTTCACATGTTGAAGCCCTAACTCCCAGTACCTCAATGTGAAAATAATGTCTCTGCAGAAGTAATTAGTTAAGTTAGGATGAGGTCAAGTTGGACTCATGCAAGCAACAGGTGTCCTTTGAAGATGGAAACGCTTGGACACAGACAAGCAAGGGGAGGACCTTGTGAAGACCCAGGAAAAATATGGATGACAGTCAGCCAAAGAGAGAACTTGGAACAGATCCTTCCCTCAGCCCTCAGAGGGAGCCAAACCTGCCCTCACTTCAACTTAGGACTTCTGGTCTCCAGAACTGTGAGACCGTAACACCGTGTGGTTTAGGTCACTCTGTCTGTGATACCCTGTTAAGGCAGCCCTAACCAGTTAATACCACGTGGAATGCAGAGATGGAGGGGCCACCAGTACTGCCCATGCAACCTTCTACCCAGTGTGGGAAACCACCAGTGGGTCTCTCAAAGAGGAACCCCGCCAACAGCAGGGAACTCAGCCCCCCATGCTGTGCGTTCCTCCACCAGAAAGTTCAATCACAGTGTCTTTTCACCTCAGTGAGAGCCCTGTCTGACATCTTCCCAAAATATGACACTCAACTTGCTCCCTGGAGCTCTGAAGACAAAATCGAATCCCTATTCACATGAGAGGTCTTCAACAGTATGAATGGAGTTCAAGGATCCAAAGGGATAGGGAGCCAGGATCTGCAAGGGGAGCTGGTCTTGAGTTGCTCATCTTTCCTGACCTCAAAGCTATGAGCAGCCACCTATGTGAAACTTTAGTCAAACCCCATGAACCAGAGGAACACCATTTCCTGGATGGGGCTCCCTGCTATGTGGCAGTGTCAAGGTCTCCAGACTTTTCTGATGTAGAAGAGGTGAGGTAATCCAGCCCAGGATAGCAAAGCAAGATGGAACAGGTCTCCCCAGCAGGATCAGCATCCTCAGACCCAGATCAGCCATTGGCTGCAGGGAGAGATGTCAGGGAATTTTACCACTTTGTAGAGCACAGGAGGTTTCCTTCCAAATACAGATCTGGGCCCTCACCCAGCCCTCAGCCTGGGTTTGCACTTAGCCAAGAAAAGGCGTTTGGCTCCCCCTTCAGGTTGAATACACCAACAGTACATTGATTTTCTGGTTTCTGAAAGCTCAACTAGTCCTCATAAAACATTTAACTTCTTGGTTAACATTTAGCCCTTTTAGATTTTCAATGCACTCCTTATAATGTGGGACCCCTCAGGTGTGGTGCATTCAAGGAATACCAGGAAGGGCTGTACTTTCCCCGTGCTTGATCTGGGTGCTCTTACTTACTGCAAAGATGGTGCTATCCCCCCACCCCGAACTGTTAGCACATGCACCACATAAGGGTTACTATTGGACTCATGATCAACTAACACTCCAAGAACATAAGGGTTTTTTCTATAAGTTACTTGATCATTTTTATCTGCAAGAAATCACTTTTTCTCTTAAACATATTTTAAAACTAAGCCTTCTGCCAAAAAGCAGAAAATATAACTCTTGTTATATTTTACAAAAAGCAAAAATATAAAATGATTGCTCTGAAAAGGTTCCAGGAACATCAGGCTTGAAGGATTTGGACACTTGCGTTCTGGGACAGGCCTCTGCCGGGGTGCATCCAGAGTGAAGGCACGGCATACTTGGCACCTGCCATGGCTGTGAATGCCACTTGCTGGCCCAGGGATGGTTGGGCACAACTGCTGTCCCGCATCACTTGTCCTTGGCTGATCCCTTGGCACCTGCCTCCCCAGTTCCCCAGCTGGTCTTCATGGTGTGAGATCAACGCAGCTACCAGAATCAATTCATGGTTCACAGCTAAGCAACTACAGGTGTGAAGAAGGTGCCTGCATTTGGTTCAGATCTCTCAATCCTGGCAACACTGACATTCAGGGAAGGTGATTCTTGTGTGTGTATTGGGGGAAATGTCCTGTGCATGGTAAAATTTTTAGCAGAGTCCCTGGTCTCTAGCTACTAGATGCCAGCAGCAGTTCTTCTTGGCCATAAGACATGTCAGGAAGATTGGTGGAAGTTGTACCCAGTTGAGGACTACTGTTGTCACCCCAGCTGAACTCCATACAACTAGGACATGGGAGCTGCCATTCAACCCAGGTCTAAAGCCCAGGTGTCACCTGAGTCATTCAAATGAGCGCTCTGGATTTCTAAGCTCTGGCTCAGCATCGCCAGTCAGCATCAGACATTCCCTACGGTGCTAGAGGAGCATGCAGTCAAGGTGCACAGTGGAGAAGCTGGGGCATGGAATGAAGAGAAAGCAGGATTTGGAGTCACACAGATCTAGCTTTGCAGCTCAACAGTCAGGGGATGTAGGGTGAAGCAATCAACCACTCAGTCTAAGTCTCCACATCTGTCAAATGGGCATCGATCTGATTCACAAGTCTCTTGTGAGGACTAAGCCCCTTTCCCCCTCAAGTGCCCTCTGATTCCTGGCTCCTACACCAGGCCTGAGAAGCAGGCACTCTCCTTCACTGCCCTTCAGAAGCAGAGAGTAGATGCCCGTGTGTTGAGACTACCTTGGCCTTACCTTCTCACCACGCTCCCCGTCTTTCCCAGGGGGGCCTCTGAGGCCAGTGGAGCCCTGAAGAAAGGAAAGTTATTCATATGGTGAATTTCTTGACAGCTTGTGGTCCCCAGGGAAAGGTATCTGGGTCTCACTTGAGCTCTGTCCCACTGTGTCCCCCTGCTTACATTCCCCAAGGCCCATCTCCTCCCCAGGTCTGGCTGTGCACCTTGCACACCAGAGCTCTTAAGAGCAGGCACAAGCTGGGTGCAGTGGCGCAAGCCTATAATCCCAGCACTTAGGGAGGCTGAGACAGGAGAATCCAAGTTCAAAGCCAGCTTCAGCAACGGCGAGGCGCTACGCAACTCTGTGAGACCCTGTCTCTACATAAAACACAAAATAGGGCGGGGGGTGTGGCTCAGTAGTTGAGTGCCCCTGAGTTCAATCCCTGGTGCCAAAAAAAAAAAAAAAAAAAAAGGAGCAGGCACAGTCTGCACAAGGCTCTGCTCTGCTC
The DNA here is from genome assembly GCA_004024805.1 of Geosciurus inauris. Taxonomy (NCBI): domain Eukaryota; kingdom Metazoa; phylum Chordata; class Mammalia; order Rodentia; family Sciuridae; genus Geosciurus; species Geosciurus inauris. Next base: position 146,435 of record PVHX01001864.1, read on the forward strand.
TGGGCAGGGAGCTTTTGGAGGACAGGCCCTAGTAGAGTGGACACAGATGACCCAAAGAACACAGGCTTGGATTAGAGACCTGCTTCATGGTGCCTGTGGAGTCCCCCAGAAATTTACTTTGATACAAAGTTCAAGGACAAGCATTCCAGAGAAGTAGGTAGGTTAAGAGGAGGAGGGGTAGGCAGCTTGAAACATGGGAGCAACTGGAGCTGAGTCTCATGGAGGCATCTGGGAGCCCACCTAGGAGCCGCTTCACCCAGGGCAAAGCAGCTGGGTTGCTCACATGCCCATCAGCACAGGGCTGCTTCCTGGGCTGCTACTGCCACCTGTCACGTGGCTGGAGGCTGTGCTCTCTAGAGGCAAAGGAGAGCAGAGCTACAGGCTGGAGGTGCGCATGTGAGCTGAGGGAAGGGCAAAGCTGCTGTGGGTGATGTCCCAGGAGTGTCCACTGCAACCCCTTACCAGGCAACTCAATCTCCGTGCCTCAGTTTCCTCCCGCGTAAAATGGAGTCCATGATAATACAACCTAACACGGTTACTGTGAGTATGAAATGACTTGAGATATGCTGTGCCCCAGGAGCAGCGCCTGGCACATAGGAATGCCCTGGATTCATCCCCTGCACTGCCATGATTACTACCGGTGACATCTGATGAATGGGCAGACAGGACCTAAGTCTATGGCAGAGGACAAATTCTCTGCAGCCCTTGAATAGACGCCACTGTGTGTTCTGCTAAATGTTGGAGTCTGAATCAATGCTTCCGGTGAGGCTTAAAGCCAGTCCATTAGCAGACACCTAGAGCAGCCTCATGAGAGAGGTGGGATCAGGAGGACAGTGAGACGGGACCCCAACAGGGAACCAGCACGCCCCACTGCCTCCATTTGACAAGGATCAGCTTGCCAAGGTCTCAAAGCTGTCTGTGGAAGAGCTGGATTGGAATCCAGGTCCCTAGAGCCAGTCAGAGAACCCTCGACTTCTTCAGGTTCATTTTCCTTCTTCTGAGGCAAACTGGGATGTTGATTCCAACATCAGCAAAACGTACAAGCTTTCTGCAGTCAGAACAGCTTTGTTTACCACGAGAGGGCTGAAGCCAGACTAGAGCCCAAGGTTTGTTCTTTCTGGATGACCTTTGCCAGGACATCAATGTCCCCACCTGTGAGATGAGGTAAGGAGGCCCACACCTCTCGGTGTCAGGGAGGCTGGGTAAGCAAACTTGGTGGAAGGCCCTGCAGGCCATGCCCACTGCCTGCCCCCGCCCACTGCCTATAGCCACCCTCTCCTGACTACTCACCAGGCTTCCAGGGGGTCCACTGGGACCTGGGGGCCCTACAGGTCCAGGAGCACCCTATTCAGAGACAGAAGCAGTTTAGAAATGCCCAAGGAATTGATGGCAGTCCCAGGCTACTCCCCAGTGCTGCCCGTTCCTGCCATGCTCCAGTTTACCAGTGTTCTCCCCTGCAGGGCTGTGGTTCCCAACCTGCCACAGGCATCTGGCATAGAGTGTGAGAGGGGACAGGAGGGCAGAGGACTCTGGCAGTTTCTTCAGCTCAGTCACAGAGTCAGATGGGGCATGTGGAGGACAGGGATGGGCAGAGGAAGAAGCCTTCTCACACACAAGGATCTTAGCGAGGTGGCTTTCAGCATAAGCATGAGGAAAGGAATCGCTGAGGAGGGAACAGATTGCTCAGTCCTGAGCTGCAGAGGAGAGGCTCTGGGTGAGGAAGGTCAGCAGAAGGGCATGGACAAGACCTGGAGGCCACAGAAATGAGGGGTCTGGGCGATGTCTGAGCATGGTTGGGAGAGGGAGGGCATTCCTGGAGAATGTGCAGAGCAATGTCTCAGCTTATGATCAACTGCTGGTTCCTGGGAGACCAGGAGTCTGCATGGCCACAGCAAGTCTGCTTCTAGTCTGCACCATGCTGAAGGCACTGGTGCCATTCACAAAGAAAGGGCACTCAGGAGGGGAGCAGGTGTGTGTGAATCGGTTTTGACTGGAGAAGCAAGGGATGCTTCCTGGAGGAAGTGCACTCTTGAACTGGAATTTGAGGGTTGGGCCAGGGTTCCATGGGAGGAGACATATGTGAGGACATTCCAGGCAGGTCAGTGCCATGGAGGTGGGAAGCAGGGTCTCTCAAAGTACTGGAGACTGCTCATGTTTCCCCTGGGCTTGTTCCCCACTGTCACAAGGATGTGTACATCTTCAGGGTCAGAAATCACAGAGCATGCTCCCAGGCCCCTGGCCTAAACTTCTGTCACTCTGCCCGGAGCTGAGCTTGGTCCAAAGTTCTCTTCACTCAGGATGGAAACTGTTCTCTGCCCTGCTCTGTGGCATCCACACTGTTCACTACTTGAATCACCCTGTCACCACTCAGCCATAGGCATGGATGGCCTGGTCATGTGAGTGTGCTCCTGTCGATACACCAGGCCTGTGGTGCCAGGAGAGCCAATGGCAGCCACTCCTCTTACTCCTGGGAGAGCTGGTCAGGCCAGCCTGGTCCCGCTTCCCACCAGCACCACGGACAAGCCTGAGCTCTGCAACTCTGCGCCATGCCACAGGACTCCACTCACCCCAAGGACCAGTGCCAACCCTGTGAGACCCCAGACACTCTGATTCTGGGACTTGTCCCTGCAGACAGGCTGTCCAGGAGCAGCTGGACAGCTCCAAAGGTGCACACAGGAAGGTGTGTGTCTGTGTGCACTTTCCCTATTGTGTGTCAGGGTATGTGTGTACTTGGGTTTACAGCATGTGTGGAGGAGGATGTGAACCTGGGCACACTTTTCAGAGAAACAAACTCATGAAAGGGCAGATGTGTCCCTGCGTGTCTGCGTGTGAATCATCTCTGTGTGGAAGATTTCCTTTGTGGGAGGAAATGCTGTGGATGCCAGAGTGGCTCTCCCTGTGCCTGGTGCTGGAGAGACTCCAGGCCTGGACAGCTGTCATGCACAGGCTGTGCTTCTTGGCCATGTCCCACTTAATTAGCCCACAGAGAAGAGCCATGTGGCAGAAGTGTGGCCTGGCACCCACTCTGTGTTTCCCCTGGACTTACAGGGTTTCCAGCTACTCCAGGAGCCCCACGAGTACCATCTTGCCCCTTGCCACCCTATAAGGAAATGAAAGGGGAGAGGTAAGAGATCAGAGACCTAGGCAAGTCTGCCCTCACCCTCACAGCAGGAAAGTGTCCACTAAACCTGGCTGGTTGGAATTAGCTAATCCAAACTGATCAGCTAATTCTGAGCAGGACCAGAGTCTAAAAGGTATAGAAACCACTCTCAGCCCGCTGCAGGAATTTGTCATATCCTGATTTTACTCCATCCTCACCTAGATCCCTGGTGTCACCTGGGTGTCAGGACTGAGGCTTTACATAATTAAGGCTCAGAGGGGCAGGAGGGCCAAGGCACAGCCCGCAGACCACCCCAACAGAGGCCCTCAGACAACTGAACAGCTGCCCAGGGAAGATGCAGCAAGAAGCCCAACCAGGAAACATAACAGTAAAATTCTAATGCACACCAGCCCTTTTTAAAATCAGAGCTGCCAATCGACGGCTGGGGAGGGCAAGCAGATTTCTTGCTTCTAAAAATACTTTGGGAACCTGTTAGGCCACCTCTCTCCAGATCGCGCTGTCTAAGGAACCCAGAGCTCTCCTGGGTCAGCCCTTTGGTGATAGGCCAGCCGGTGTTGGGGAGGCAGGGTCAGGCCCCAGGCAGCTAAGTTTGGGCACCCTTTGCAAAGCACTGGGACATTCTGGCTTCTACAGCGTTTGCCGCATCGCCCTCTGGTGGGCGCTCCGGAAATGCCAGGCGAGAAGACTGCGCGGAGCCAACAGGTGGAGGGGGCGTTCTTACCGGAGGTCCAATGGGTCCGCGAGGGCCCGAGTCTCCAGGACGTCCCTGAGGTCCCTGTAATGAAACCATCCGTCCATAAAGTGGCTCATCACCCTAATTCTGAGCAGATGGGGCGTGGTGTGAACACATGCAATGGGTATATCTTGAGATCTGCAGAGGGCATGTCACCAGAGTCCTGGGAAGCGAGAAAGGGGCTGCCTTCAGTTCAGCGGGGCTCCTGGGAGTGGACTGTCCTGTTCAGACCTAGAGCTTGTGGGCCTTTGGGGGCCAGGCCTCCAGTGGCACATGTCAGCACAGGGCATGGGGGCAGGGACAGTGCATGCAGACACTCACCGGCTCCCCAGGCACTCCCGGATCACCTTTCTCTCCTTTTGGCCCCTGTTCTCCCTGTTGGTAAGAAGCATAGGGTACGTCCCACTTGAAAGTGAACCCCCACTCTTTACAGTGCACATGCCCAGCCCTTGACACAAGGGCCACTTCCTGTTCTATGGATGGATGCACATGGCTGGTCACCACCGTCCCTGAAAGCTGGCCCTACTGCCCAGGGTTCGTCTCTCCCACTGCCCTGGGACTCTGACTGAGTCTGACTCTTTCAATTCTAAGAGTCAGAATCCCTTCTTCAGGGAAGTGGATCTCCAAACTGGCCAAGTCCTGTTAGACTCGTGGAGTCCAGGGTCTTTCTCCTGCATGACGCCTGGTCAGGTACAGTTTTACACTTATTCATGTGGCTTGACCTAGGTCCCCTTCCAGCCCATGACACATGGTGAGTCATGACGAATGATAATCCTTCACAGCCCTTTCTTGATGGAGATGTGTGGTGGATGCTTTGCTAAGGGGACCAGCCCCGTAGGGCCAGGCTGGAATCTGAACTCTGGATTCTGGGTAGCCGGAATGGTGTGTCCAGCTTTTGCTGAAGAAGAAGTGGGAGAAGCTGGAAAGGTAGTGCACCAAGTGTGCCCAAGGGGTGCAGGCCCACTCTCTTGAGGTTGCAGGTGCTGCACCTGGGGTTCCCAACACACCTCCCAGGAAGCATGGGAAATCTGCACCCTGCACCCCACAGTGGGCAGGAAGAAGGTAAGCGGGTGGAGGCTGCATCAAAGGCAGACATCAGGTGGCTTTCTAAGGCTAAAAAGCCATCTTGCAGGAGAGGAGCGGGGACAGGCATCCCGGGTAGAAAGAGCCTCAACTTTAGAACCATGAAGTCAATATAGAGCCCTGGCTCTGATTCAGCGGTAATATAACTTGGGCAAATAAGTCACTCAAGCTGACCTCAGTTTTCATATTTGCAAAGCAAATTGGTAGCTCCCATCTCACACAGGTGAATGTTCAATGGCACACACAGGAGACGCAGCATGGAAAAGGTATAGCCACCGAGGGAGACTGGGTAGGTCTGGAGAGTTGATAACAGCCAAAGTGCGAGCACACCGAAAGGCTGTATACAGTAGCTCTTCCTCAAGAGCAGGACCTTGTATTGTCCAAGATTCCCCTGGGAGGTTAGGGAGCTGGTGGGCTCACCTTCCACAGAGAGGCCCGAGGAGAAATGGGATGAGCACTTGCCTTGGGTACAGAAAGGAGTCCTGCAGAGTATTGGGAAGCAAAGGCCTTAGAAGCGGGAGGTCTGGAGAGGACCCAGGTACCTCTTGGGGCAGATCCTATCCTCTAAGTCAGAGAGCCCATTGTGGACCAGCCTGAAAGCTATGCTTGACATGGAGCCAGCATGGGAGGGCACTGCCCATTGGTGGGTTTTGCTGCCTTCTCTCTGCATGGGCAAATGCTGAGACCTTGCCCCCATGGCTCCTCTGCTCAAGCCTCTCCGACACTTCAGCTGGTATCTACATGACCTTGGGCTGGCTGGCTTCCTCCCTCTCTCTGCATCACCTACTGAATGGAGTGGGTGTACATGGTCCACCTTGCACAGCTGTGACTTGGATTAAGTGACACTGCCCTTGCAAAGTGTCCTGTGGTGCCTGACACAGAGGTTTCCATGAATGCCAGCCTGTTCCTACTCCTAGAATCTCCATGGCCGATAGCTGGGAAGGAGACACATCTAGTCCCATCCACTGTGCACAATGCCATGATTTCCCATTTGCATACCTCCTCGTCTACTTTCTGGGGAACAACTTGCAGAACTGCCTTGCCCTCTAGCCACAGGCAACATAGTCCATGATGACAAAGCTCTGGGCTCTGGGCATAGCTTCAGGGGACATACCAGGGAGATAAAATGCTCTTTTTTTTTTGGCCAGTGGCAGGTGGTGAGAATGCAAGTAGCCAAAGAATAAGCACGTGACCCATGGGTGTTTGGGCCAGGCCACAGGAGGAAGCCAGGGAAGCAAGATGCTCCAGGCAGTCCTGCCCTGGTACCCAGAAGTAAGGAAGCAGCTCCTTCACCGCGCGTACAGGTGAGTGCTCCCTCCGTAGTGGCTGAATGCAGAAGCATGGCTGGATGACCTCAGCCAAGCCCAACACCATCTCCGGGGTTCTGGATCCTCCCTGTGGACTCTGGGAAATGGCAGGGGCATCCTGCAAGCCTTGTGAGGGGTAGGATGAGGCTGCCCCCCACCAGGCTTCCCAACATGGTCGCTCTGAGCCACCTACTGGCAGCCCACTTCTTTCCACTGTCATTTCCCTAAGCCTCCAGCTCTCTGTCCCTCTTTCCTCCAGCTAAGGAGTGGTTTCCCTCTCTGATCTGACATCTCCAGATCCCAGGGATCCACATACCATTTAAGAGTCCCGCCTTGATCTCCAGAAGCTACCTCACCAGGCTACCTCACGAGGTGTGCCCACCAGCCACCCCCACGAACCTCCCAGTCCTGGATCTGGGAAGGAAGGGAGCCAGGCTTCCACTCCACCTCAGCTCCTCCTTTCTGTTCTGTTAATTATGCAGCAAATGTTTAGATGCCTCTAAATCTTGCCTCTTCCTGCACTGCAGGGACTGAGGCACACCTGGGGGAGCAGTGAGAAGTCAAAGAGAGTAACACTTTCCAAATCCACCAATACAGAGCTGATCCCAGAAAGAGCCGTGAAAAGGCTCGCAAAGGAATTTTTCCTTCCCCCAGTTACTACTTGCTCAGTTTGATTCTGAGAGAGTCCTCCTGGATCCCACCAAACTGCACATCCTGCAGGAAGGATGTCACAGCTGGAATCGAAGGCAAAGGAGTCCTCCCACACCACACTCTCCCTCTGTGCTGTTCCAACAAATATTCTGGAAACTGTCTTTTTATGGAGCAGTTCCATAGTTTTAATCTTAGGGGACTCAGGGTCAGTCTAAGTAGGGGGAAGATGTTAGGGGTGGTAAAACAATAGAGGTACCTGGGAGAGGGCCTTGGGAGCCTGCCTCTAAGTGCAGCGCTCAGGTGCGGACAATCACTCCAGCCAGGTCATCCCAGCTGACAGATCTCTCCCTATAGCTTCTCCTCAAGGGCACACGGTCCATGGCCATGCCCACCACCACTGCCTCCTCCCTCCTTCACCTCTGAAGTGCAAATCCTTCCTTCTGCAATTCTCAGGACCAGGTTGCATGTCTCCACCTGCTCCTTTCCCTCTATACAAGACACCTTAAACTTTAAATCACACATATGAATAATTGAAAAGGGATAGCAACTGCTGAGATCTAGATCTTTCCATTCAGCCTCAGTTGCCACATGGCATGGAGCATCAGGTCACCTCCTAACATAAAAGAAACAGAAGAGACATAAAAGAAACAAAGGCCCATTTTCTGGCCTCAGTGCCACCAACAGCATTGAGACATGCTGAAAGCCCTACTTCCAGAATAGCCAGCCATTCAGCAAGGAGGAGGAGGTTCTGAGGGGCTGTAGTGATGGTTCATTTTAGGTGTGGATTGTCTACAAGCTAGCCAAACTCTCCCTCCATCTGTCGCATCCAAGGGTGCAGAAGCTGGCTGTGTTCTCCATGTCCCCTCAGCAGCCTCTCTCAGACCTGGGTCCCCTCAAAATACTCCCACCTCTGGCATGATCCTCAGGAGGCTTTGGCCTCTCTCCAACTCCTAAATGTTCTGCCGTCCCAAATAACTTTGCACGAAGAATAAACCTCATCCAAAGACAGGTGTGAATCTGCCCTTGACTCTGGAGTTGTGACCCTGGAATGTCCCGCCTGATATTGGGGCTGGGTTCCATGCAGGGGCTTCTTCCCACCTGTTGCCAGGACCAGGTGGGGAGCCCAGAGGCCTGGCTGACTGACATCAAGGGCAACAGCCAGCCCCACCCAGCCCCACCCAGCCCCACTGCAGCCCACACCACAGCATCTGCCTGGCGGACGCAGCAGGCTGCACCAAGACCCGCTACTTACTGGCATTCTTGGGTGCGGTGTGAACAGGGATGTCTGAAAAAGAAAAAAAACATAGAAGTTAGAAATGTAGGGATGTGTGAGGCCCCAACCCTGCTGACTCTGCAAGATTTGCCAAGTGAAAGAAGCTGCCCTTCATTGATTATTAGTTCTGACAATTAGAACCCCATGTTCTTTAAAGTGCTTGAGTATTTATTGAGGCAGGAAAGCAAAGCAGTTCCATTTGGGATCTCTGGGGTCCCATGGCCCAAGCACCAAACCCTATGTGACCTTGAATATCTTTTGTTGCTTTTCATGTCCCCATCAAAATAAAGGGATGGAATGTTCTCCATTGGGGGGTCATGAGGACAAACTGAAGCAAACTAAGCAAGCCACTGGAGCAGTGCCTGGGACATTGGATACAGCCCTCCATGTCTGCTTTCCCACTGTCATTGCCTGCTGTGTGCCAGGCAGCAAAACAGGGGCAGAGGAAACCAGGGCGAGGGCTCACAGAGAGCCCTGTTGTGCAAATGCCCTACAACAAGGCCCCATGCATTATGCCTGTGCAACCCTCCAGCCTCTCCGCCACCCAGCCCACCCATCCAGGCTGCACTGAGTGCTTCCCAGGAGGCCTGCTCTCCAGGCTCAGAGCTTTTGCACACACGGTTCCTCAGCCCTGGAGCAAGCTCTTCCCTTGCATTCAACCGTGTGATCCTTCAGGTCTCTTAACTGTCATGCTCTCAAGTATGAATCAGGTAAACGAGTCCCCTTATTATTCTCAACTTATTCTTTGTTCTTGTCCTTGATCACATTCACTTGAATTTGTAAGGTGCTTATCCTGTCCACTGTAAGGTTAGACTTGATCTCCATTGATCTCCATTACAAGACTATAAGCTCCATCAGATCCCAGTCATGCCAAGGCCTGGTTCCCAGCAGGAGCCCAAAGGATAAAGTAAATGCACAAAGGGGACCTGGGGCTAGCCCTAAAACACAGGGCATTCACAGGGAAGGGAGGGAGCTTTCCAGACATTCCCCTCCAAGCCCCCACTTCCAGTCTCTTCCCTCCCAACAAACACTGTTTTTCACATTTCTAGACCGTTTCTCTATGTTTTCACACAATGATGAACGTATACAAATATGCAATTTCCACAAGAATAGTGAAAGTGAATGCGTTATCCACAGTCGTCCCCTGCACCAACTCATGGTTTCTCACAGTGACTGTAGGAGGTAGACCAGCTGCTCCTGCCCGCCTCTCTCAATAAGAAACCTGGGCAGAGATATGAGCTTCCCAGTGCTGTTCCAGCAGCTGCCAGCCTTGGTCAGGAAGTGACATCACATAGGTGGCCTATGAGCCTGTGCTCAGAATCTCTCAATACACAGTGATATACAAATTAGTTTTGTTCATTTGTCTTATTCCACTTAATTTATTTATCTATATCTTTCCAAGACCCTATGTATACTGTGTGCATGTGTGTGTATGTGTGTGTGTGTATTTCTTTATAAAATAGGATTTTGTGATACCAGTGTTCTGATGTACTTAATTCTATGCTTACGGTCATGTAGATTTTTCCCTAATTTTTCACTATTAGAAGTGACAATACAGTGTACATCCGCACTCATTTTTTTAATCCACATATGCAAATGGCTGTCTAGTTTAGAAGCCTATACACGGACTAGCTAAGCTCAAGGGTGGGCACCTCCTGGTGTGTGGATATAGCCAAGCGGCTCCCAGTGGGAGCTACCAACTTGCTCCCCCACCAGAAGGGCAGGGGTGCTCGCCTCCCTGCAGCTGTGCCAATGCCGTACCACAATCTCAAACAACAATCTCATACAACTCACTTTGGGTCCAAATTTCTAATTTTGAGTTTCTTCCAACATCCTTTTATTTTTGATACTGGGGATTGAACTCAGGGGCACTGGACCATTGAGCCACACCCCCAGCCCTATTTTGTGTTTTATGTAGAGACAGGGTCTCACTGAGTTGCTTAGCACCTCGCTGTCTTCCAGCATCTTTATGGAATGTCTGAGTCTCGTTTTCACGGGGTACATGTGGGGGAGAAGGTGGAGCTACGGAGTAAGGACTGACTCTGACAAACTGCTGAGATGTCCTGCCACACAGGCAGCAGGACTGCTAAGCACTCAGGCCACCTCCTCTCCTGCTCTCCACTCCTGTTTTGTCCAGTAACTAGTCAATTGCCCAATCGGGGCCAGTGCAAGAATCCATGAACAACCTTCCTGAAATCAGCTGCTCAAAGCAGAGCAGCTCAAACCTGGGAAGAAATGTTACAATGAAAAACAATTCCAAATAAAGCCCCATTGTAGGATTCTTGGGAGTAAAATAAATAATAATAGCAGCAGTTGTATAGTTAGTGTTTATTATGTATCAGCAACTCTGCTAAGTACTTTGTATTATTTCAGTTAATTTGTATTAAAAATGTACAAGATAGCTGAGTACAATATCTTCTAACAGATGAGAAAGCTTACTCTTTGGGGAGTTAAATAACATATCTAAGACACGATACAGGTGAATGGCAGAGGTGAGAGCTGGCTCTCTCTGTCACCATAGACCTTGCTCTGACTCCATGGCACCAATTCACAATGGCAGCCAAACACCTGCACAGGGCAGAAGATGAAGCCCAGCTTGGGTCATGGTGCTACAGTCTCAGGCTGGACAAATGGCTTCTCATCTTTGGACCTCAGTGCCCACACATAACAGGTGGTTATGTATTCTCAGTGTGTCTATCACATGTTCTGCTGAGTAGTAATTGTGCTTATGCTGAACAAAGTAAACCAATAAGCTCAGGGTGGTTTTTAGAGAAGTTATGCAACTTTGGATTATAAGACCTAGGAAAGGTCTAACTATTAACAAACTCTAATACAGAGATGATTTTAATGAAGTGGTATGTGTGGAGGAATCCCAATAGCTTAAGAATTCAGAGTAGAAAGGATTAGCAGAGCAACTTACAGTTCCAGGTAGCCCAGGGGGGCCTGCAGGGCCAGTTTCACCCTAGATGAAGAAATGGAGAGTTAATGACTGTTCATCCTCCTGCCCACTTTGCTTAATGCAGCACAGGCCTGGTATCACTTTCCAAACAACAGAAACAAGTGCTATCCCAGCACACACCTAGTCAGACCTTCAGACTTATGCAAACGTACATTCTCAATTATAGAATATTTCAGACATACAAAAAACAGTGTTTGAGAAGTCTCTATATTGATCCATATAGGTATAGATTATTTAAATCACTCTTCTCTATTCCATGAGTTTACATAACAAAGTTATACGATGTCCATCATCCTTTGATGGCACTGACATTGGTCTCCTTCAATTGCGATCATAGCCAGTACATGATTGTTACAGCAAACATTCCCACCTGTGCCCATGAGCATGATGACTGAACTGACGTCCAGCTCGCTTAGCTGGAGGCCTGAACCCACTCCCTCATAAAGAAGCAGGCTGCTCTCAAGTGCAGGGGACAGTCTTGTCCCTGTGAGCAACACAGGCTTGGGAGTTGAATCACCTGAGCTTGAAACCCACCTCTACCGTTTTATAAATGATTTTACCTCTTGGCTTGTCTTTCTCTTTTCCCAATAAAGATAATAATGCATACAACTCACAGCATATAGAGCAACTGAGTGAGACCCAAGAGGGAATGATAGTACATTTACAGTGAGGAAAAGGATCCTGGATCTGTTCTATGTGGGAAGAACCACAGTGAGCAGACACGCTACAGCTGGCATTCCACAGGTGCCATTTAGGGCCAGGCAACAGTGTCTGTGCTAGACCAGGGCGAGGCCCTCTAATGTGGTTATCAGGTGGACAAATGAACAGGTTGGCTCAGTGAGGGATAAGGCCACTCTGAGTAAACAACAATAATAGGATAATAAATAATAGTTGCATATTTTGTACCATTATTGCTGTCATTACTTAACATTTAATTTCAGATATTGGTTTACACAGCTCATGTGTATGAACCCAATCTTTGTAGACATGCCCACGGGGTATTCGTATATGAGGAAAATGAGGCACTGAAGCCTCAACTCCCTTGCCCAAACTCACGCAAGCAGCCAGCGGCTGAGCCTGGTGTAAACCCAGAATCCACGCTCTGAGCTGCACTAAAGTTCCGGAGATAGAGAAAGAAAAGCACCTCTGCAGCATCACCAGGCTTTACCCGGTTTCACCCAGTCTTCTTCTCACCCAGTCTTCTTCCTGACTCGTACTCAGAGGCCATCTCCCCTAAACTCACCTCCTCGCTATGAAAGAGCCCAAGTGACCACAGCGGAGGGTTTCTTAGGGTTACTGCATGAATGACAAGAGCAGATGAAGGAGGACAGGGGACAGAGGAGTCTCCAGCCAGAGGACGCACTGCCTCTGTCCCTCCTGCAGGGCAGGGAAGGCATGGTGGGTGCCACAGACAGCCCTAGGGGCTCTCTCACTGTAAGAGGCGTGGCTGAGATGGAGCTGTGCGTTTGGGCCTGGGCACCAAACCTGCTTCTCCCAGGGTGTTTAACTCTCAGCTCCCCTGACAAGCAAGGAGCCGCCCCATCCCCACCTGAGGTACTGTCAGTGGGGTGAAAAGGCTCACAGTCAGGATGGGACACCTGAGCAGGGCAAGGCAGCAACAGGGCCGGCATCACGGTCAGAGTGGGACATTGCTGCTGTAGAGTCTCACATTGAATATTTTGCCCCAACCTGTTTCTTGCTACCTCTCTGGACAGGCAGTCATTCAGGACACTCTGGAGTCTACATGTGATCCTGCCAAAGGACTGGAGGGGCTCCATGGTCTCCCTGAGCCTGTGCCTCTGTTCTTACGTAACAGAGTCCACTTCATGCTTTGAATATAAACCTTGCTGCTGACCACTGGCAGTTTACTTTAAAACTACTGTTTTTTCTTTTTTCCTTCCTCTTCTCCCTCTTCCTCTCCCCATCCACAGGGGAGGCAAGATTAACATTGTGTCCTGTCCTAAGCCAAATTATCTGCCCTTCCATCCACTGTCCACAAAAACAAAGAAGCCCCAATCCTGGGGACTGGAGCAACAGCTCTTTCAAGGACATAAGTTAAACATAAATTAGATCTACTGATAATTTTACTGGGAAAACAGCCCTCATATCCCCCTTTTGAAAGACCTCCGTCCCCGGTGGCACTGAGAATGGAAGCCTCCATGATATAAGTCCACTGCCTTTCTCCTTTGCTAGCAAAGCAATAAAACAACTTTATCCTTTTTCTCAAACTTTGTTTTCATTATTGGTTCAGCATCTGGGACAAAGACAGAGATTTCAGTATCATCTGCATTCAGGAAATGAGTTTCCTGGCATGCCAGGAGCTGGGAGGGGCAAGGGCAGAAGGAGGGCTGAAAGAGAACAGAGAAAGGATGACCTGAGAGCAGACACCTTGCAGGAGGGAGGGTGCCCCGAGGCCGGGGGTGGGGTGGATGTCACTCTTCCTCAGGGTAGGCCCAGCATGCAGCACTGTGCTGCTGACAGCCAGAACTGCGGACTGATGCCAGCAGGGTTCAGCTCCGGACTCCACTCATGCAGCCATGGACAACTGCCTTAGCTTCTCTGTGCCTCAGTTTCCTCATCTCTGAAGTGGGAATGATTGACAATAGTGTCTCCTCTCAGGGTCGTCCTGAGGATTGGCAAGATCCCTACATGGATGGTGCTCAGGGCTATTCTGCCTGAAATGAACGAAATGCCTGCTGGGTGCTACTCCAATGCCAGGCAGAATAGCCAGTAGGTCTGGCCCAAATCACTCACAAGCACTGTATCATTTCCACTTTAAAGTGACCTTTGGAGGGAGGCACATGGATCCATTTTTGGGTTGGCCATCATGGCACAGGAGGGCAGACAAGACACTCAGATCCACACAGCACATACAGCCAGGATGCTGGCCCAGGCCCCCTTTCTGACTTCTGCAACAATGCTCTTCCCACCAAAATGCAGGCAAACACACAAGCACATTGAGGATTCAATGTGTGTGTGTGTGTGTGTGTGTGTGTGTGTGTGTGTGTGTGTGAAGTTACCATGGGATTACTGGTGTAATGTGGTCAGAGACTGAGGATGAAACTGCAAGAAAAAGCAGCTCCCGTGGTGGGATTCTCAACCCTTTCTGTGCCTGCCTCCTTTAGAGTCTGTGATTTTTGGAGCCTGAATCAGGCCTTGTCCACTGTCACTTTATTAGTGATGATCTAGCAGAGAGGAAGTGTTCTACTAGTCAGTGATAGAGAACATCAGGAAGGATGGCTGGGACTTTCCTGAGCTGCCGGGGTTGTGGATGGCCTCCCTCCTGGGCTAGAATCTAGCTGGAAGGGTGCAGCTAGATTGTGGCTGAAGTCTCTCCTTCAGAAGCCAGCTGCCTAAATCCTATGCACCTCTGGCCACGTCTTAGCTCCCTAAGTTTGGGCAAGTTTCTATATTTTTCTAGACTTCAGCTCTTTGATCTGTAAAATGGGGATTCAAATGGAAATTACCTCAGACCTCACTGATCACCACAGCAAGACACTGAAAACTAGAAACCAGGCCGCGCAGAGGCTCAGCTGCACAGAAGCCCTGCCTTTCACACCTGATCAAGTTCACACTGTTTTAGCAAAAGCTCCCTTGAACTCTCGTGAGACCAGCAGCTAGCATCAGAGGTAAGCTACTCAGGCACATCTAGCTTCAGTGACAACCTCACTCACGTGCCACCTAAGGAGCAGATTCCCATCAACAAAATCCCAGCAGATCCCAGCAGATCCCAGCATAGGTCCATGTATGAATACAGCATGCAAGTACCCACCTAGGACAAAATCTTAGCACACCTCCAAGTGTGTAAGGCTCAGGGGTTCAGCTAACTGCAGCTGACCAGCTCTCTGCTTCACCAAGCAAATATCTAAAAGGTCCAATGTGCTTTTCCATCCCCATGTGTTTCTCTGGGGCTTTGATAGGAGGCAAAATGAACGAAATGCCTGCTGGGTGCTACTCCAATGCCAGGCACAACCCAACCAGCTTGCTGGGATTGAGGGGGAGGTGCCCTTCAAACAAGGGCCAGGACTTGGACCAGAGTCCTTGGAAAGTGATTCTGTAGCTTCAGATATGCTTCAAAACCTCCTGCTCTCCTCACTGCAGAAGGCGCTTGTTGATGCCTGCCCTTGTTTTCTGTGTGGTGCTCCACACCCACTCTCGCTCCTTTCCCCATCCTGCCTGATGGTCTCTATGACCTTGCCCTCTGCTGTCCAGGTTTAGCTAGAGATCAGAGGCAAGAGGAAGGACAGAACAAGATACTGAGGGTGCCAGTCCACAGGCGGCTGTGTCTGTTTCCTTATCCTATGGACAGGATACCCGTTAGGCTCCATGTCCTATGGCCATAGGCCTCTCTGGATTCTGGGGCATCTGCTCCTGGCCTTTCCTGGCCCCTTTACTATGCCTTGCCCTGGAGGGCATCTCCACCTCAGGTCGGTCTCCCTTTTCACAAGCCATGCATACAACTAGTCCTTTCACTACCTTCTCTCCAATCATCTCTTCTGAATGTGTGGCCCCTGATGGGCACTGTGCCTGTTGCAGAGAGTGCTGGGAAATGAAGCCAAGGTCGTCCTTCGTTATGTCCAATGACACACAGTAGAGCTGGGCAACAGAGACAGTCTGCCTTGACTCTGTGGCTGGCCCTTGGACCAACCCCGGGTGACATGCTGGTGCATGGCACAGGAGGAAAACACAGGAGTCGGGAACATGGAGCCTGGTTCTCAGCAAGTTCTCCATCCTCTTGGAGACTCCACTGCCTGCAACACACTTAAGTCACTGAAATCCACCATCTAAAATTGTGCTGGTATTCAAGGAGAGATTGTTTGGATGAACATGTCATCTCTGATTCTATCATTGTCTAAGTTGACTATACTTGCAAACAAGGTTTGTGCCTAATTCATTATTTCCTCAAAAATGTACTTTGGAGTCACACAAGTCCATTCTGGGGGGAAAAAAAACCCCTCTAACTAAGGAAAGAACAGCTAATGGCAACTTATTAGAATGGAGTAAGCAGCTCCTACCTTCTCACCCCGGTCACCTTTCAGGCCAGGAAGTCCCAGTTCACCCTTTCCTCCCTGTAGTAAAAGACAATTAGAAAACTTTAGAACCCACACTAAATCTAAATCCTGCCTAATGCCAAAGGTGTCCTGTCAGTAAAGTGTGAAGCACCTGATACTCCACTGGGCGTCTAGCAGGTGGGGTGCCTCCCCCACCTCAGACCCATCAATTCTATCTGAAGACACTCTTCCTTTCTAGAGGTATCTCCCAGCCCTGTCCTTCTGTTCCATTCATGGACTCTGGCACTTGACTCCCCTCTCAGTTCTTTTCCCTCAACATTAAAAACTACTCCATTCACCCAGTCAAATTGCCATCTCCTACCAAGGGACTAAGACTGCACAGTGGCTGCTTTCCATGGGCACAGGCTAGGTAGCCTTGCTGGGAAGAGGCAGCCATACTTACCTGGTCTCCTTTCTCTCCCCGCACACCTGGGAAGCCCGGAGCACCTGGGAGGCCTGCTTCTCCCTGTGGGAACAAGATGGTGGCTCTGTCCTTTAGGCACCTATGTGAGGGCTCTCCTAAGGAACAGGCCATGTGCTGATTGCTCTCTAGGTCTTGATTTATAGCCCCCCCAGAGCTTTAGCTTTATGGAAGTCACACAGAAAGCAGAGCAGTGGGCAGTGGAATTCTAGAGAATGTGTCTATCAGGGCATGCCTATACTCTTTCCCATGTGAACTATTTCTCCCAGGAACCCTCATCTCACCTGTCTGGGTGTATATCCTCCTGTCCTTTAGGACTCAACCACAATGTCACTTCTTTACCATTTTTGCTGATATTTCCCAAATCTGAAGAACTTCTCCTATGCCCCTCAGTGACATTATATGCCACCACTCACTACAGCTGTTCAAGTGTTCTCCAGTGTCCAATTTATCTTGTTTGTGGTTGTGACCCTAATGCCCATCATAGCAACTGATACTCAGAACATGCTGAAAGTTATTGAGCAAATAAATGAATTCATAAAATCAATGTAGTGAGCTCCCAATAGACATGAATAAGTTCTCTTGGCATGTGAATAATTTATACAATACATAGTTTATAACAATGAATAAATGAAATAAATAAAGAATGAAATGAATGGATAGAGGCATATATGAACACACCTTCTCTCCAGGGTGGCCTGCCAGGCCCTGCTCCCCAACTTCACCCTGGGGAGAGAATGAGACATCCTCCATTATCTTCCATGCACACTTTAAGACACACCTGTCATTCCCCAGTTGGGTCCACACATCTATGGCACCTGCCAGCCACAGCCTTTAGTTCTCAAATGTGGTGCATTGTTAAAGGCCCAAGTGTTATGAGCTGTGAAGACCAAAGTAAGTAACATTTCTGGAGAGTGGGGTTCCTTACACCTCATATTATCTTTTGCTTCTCCTGAAAGAAATAATTCCTAGAATTGTCCTGTCAGACTTCGTTCAGTTTGAATCCATTTATCTTAAACCTAAACATGTACAGTTTAGGTACATATCAGGGAAACGCAGCCTCCATGCTAAGCCCAACAGTGAAGGAAGCTGTTAAAACCTGACCAGGTGACTGGTATCCCATTATTGAAGTTCAGTCTCTTCTTAAACACAGGCAGGTCCTGGCAGTTAGAGGTAGGTTAGAGTTTCACTGTCCTTTCCCATGGTATATTACAATAAAGGAGAGTCCTGCATGAAGTTTCCAATTAGTCGTTCAAGCTTAGTTCAGAAAGCACACCCCAAAGAGGTACACACTGGTTCTTGTTCCTTGGAAGTTTTCTTCTTATCCACTAGATTCCTGCAATAACAATGTTTCCCCTGAAAATTTTCCTACTGAAACATAATCTTCAAGATGGTGGCACTAGGAGACAGGGCCTTTGGGAAGTGATTGGGTCACAAGGGTGGAATTCTCAGGGTTGGATTCATGTCCTTGTAAAGGGGACTTGAGGAAGCCCCCTTGCCCTTCCATCATCTGAGGACATTGCTATATGATACCATCTATGAAGCAGGGCGTCTTCAACAGATTTATGTTGCCACCTTGGTCTTGGACTTCCTGGCCTCCAGAACTGTGACCAATACATTTCTATTGTTCATAAATAACCCAGTTTAAAGTATTTTGTCATAGCAGCCCAAAGGGACTAAGGCAGTTCCTAAATAACACTTTAAAGTGGGAGGCACTGCAAGAAAGCTTCTCTCCCTGATCCCTAGGAACCAAGCCTCTGTGTCCACCAGGCCCTGCTAAACCATCTATGCACAGAGGTGTGTGGTGGGGCTGAGAGGAAGTATAACTTCTAGCTAACCATATGTCTTAAATATCACTAACTTCTTGAGTGACAATTTCTTTCTAATACCCATCATAATATTTAGTCAAATCTTTGGTGTATATTCCCATAAGGAAATGTGGTTTTCTGATGTATCGGTGGACATGAATGAGTGGGTAGTGTGTACCCACATAAGAATTCTCCCCATAGCCAAGCCAGGCTCAACTGACAGTGAAGGACAGAACCATTAGTATTTATCAAGCCCACCAATAAAAGGTAGGGAAGGAAGAGGAGAGCAGAGGAAGGAGAGGAGAGAAGAGAGGAAGGAAGGGGAAAGGGGAAGAGGGGAAGGGAGGGGAAAGGAAGGGAAGGGTAACCAAAGGCTTTGCACAGTATTGGCACACACATTTTATCCTGTAGCTCTGGTGTCACAAGGGGAACTGGCATGTGGTGTCAGCACATATTGAAATTCTAGATGCACTCCAATGCGCCCATCAATTCTCCATGTTTACAAGCACAATTAGTGAGAATTGCTGTAGTCAGAATTGTGCAAATACTTAGCACTCAAGTTGTCACTTTAAATCTGCTAGGATGGTAACATTTGCAAGGGGAATTGCTTCTTGTCTGCTGAGCATGGATAAGGGGCTGAGTGTAGTTAGAAAAAAAAACTTTAAAGTCCATCGAAATGCCCCTGAACTTGTACTACCCCCATCCAAGGGCACATAGAAAAGGAGCTGCCATCCTTGTGAATTCTTAAGTGAGTCCCAGAATGTTGGTGCACTGTGCATCCTGCAGAGCAACTCGTCTTGAGTATACCCTGACAGAGTGCCATCCACAAGTTACCCAGAATCATCTTGAAAGGGGTCTTCATCTTCAGCTGGTACCCAGTCCAAATAAAGTAACAAGATCGATGCTCTGCCAGGTCTTCTGTGGAGCCACATGTGTGTTGAGAAGCCCATAACTGTTGAAATTCAGTTCCAGACTCTTGGAGAAACATTTGAAACATGCAGCACTAGAATCATGCAAAATGACCCAGGAGATATGGAGCAGAGGACATCTGTACTTGAGCCTTTCAATCATTAGTGCTTATCAGAAATGTACAGCACACAGATCAGAAGCCTCGAGAAGCCCCTGAGGGACCTCTAACTCCATTCCAAGATTCTTCACAATCAACCTTCTACTACAGAATCACACACAGGAAACATGATGGGTAGGTTGCTGCCGAAGGTTACAGGAGAGAGTGCTGGTGTTCCTATTGCAGAAGCCCATGAGGATGTGCCAACTCCCAAACGTGAGAGCACACAATTATCAGGCATGACTGACTCAAAAAAAAAAAAAAAAAAAAAAAACTTCCAAGAAGTCAAGAACAAAACAAACAGCAAACCCACCCAAATGCTTTAAATCATTCCTGGAAAATGACAGGATTTCAACCAATGGAACACTGAAAGGTAGGCTGGGTACTTTGAGACCATGTGATCCCCCTAACAACCACCTCAGGATATGCATGCAAAAACAGAAAATGATTCTGTTTCAATGATTTGAGGATCAGTATAAACTTATTTAAACACCAATATTGAATCTTAAAATATGAATGGCCGGGGGTGGACTCACTGGGCCATACTAGGGAGCATGAGGGCTGAGTTCTCAGAACATGGGCTTCAGAAATAGGAGGCTTCAGGATGGTGCCTGGGGACACTCTTTCCACAGTTTGGGTCAACCTAGGTGTAACTGAATCAGTTGAGTTCGATTTATTCTGTTGTTTGTTTGTTTGTTTTCTGTTCCTCTTTAATTTGACCTTCTAAAGAGAGACAATGGGGAATGGAGGACTCAGGGATCTGCCTGTCCGCAGCACCTCCACTGGCCAGCAAGGGGTGAGCACCTGCCACCTGGTGGAGGCCAGGCCACTCCCGTGCATTGGCTGAGTGAAACCTCCCTCCTTCCTGCAAAGCTGGCTGTGTCCACCACATGATGACCACATGTGGGAAAAGGAGATGCCAGGATGGGCTCACTGTCCTTCAGCAGTTCATACCTCATAGGTGGGAGGACAGGTGGGGCAGGGAAGGGGCAGCCCCCCTCGCAGTCTCCCCAGAACCATAAGTGCATGTATGTGTGCACACAGTACACACTCACGGGGCCCGGCCTCTGCTCCGTGCTCACTGCAGACGAGGTTGAGATGCTGAGCTGTTCTGCACTCTCAGGAGGTGCTTGGTCCAAATCACACATTGAGCGCCTATTTCCCCACCCATTTCTCACATTCTCTAGCCCCGAAGGCCCAAGGAAGCTGAACTCCAGGGCTGCATGTGCTGACATCTTTGCCTGCTGCTTTCTGTAGGCTCCAGTCTCTAGGGATCATCAGAGGAAAGCGGAACTTGGGGAGAAAGGGAAGGAGAAGCAAAGAGACAGGGAGAGATGTAGGTGTCCCCCTTGCTCCTCCCTGCCAGGACAAGAGCAATGTTCTTTCTCCACACGTCTCCCTGGTTCCAGGCACCCTCCCTTCCCACCTTCTGCCCTGGATGGGGTGTGAGCTCAGCTGTTGTCAGCCTCTGGGGATGATGACATCCCTGCTGGAGCCTCTTACCCTGCTGCTCCCCTCTGAATAGCCCCTTTTCAATTGTCTGCTTTCTGCCCGGCTCCAGCTGATGCACGCTCAGTGCATGTGTTGAGACTGCTGCACAGCCCAGAATACCCCTTTAGAGTAAGGAACGCAATGAGCAAGGTGTCAAAGTCCTACCGGAGGTCCAGGCTTCCCAGGCAGGCCACCTTCCCCTTTCTCCCCGGGGTCTCCCTGTAAGGAATACAAAGCCACGTCAGCAGAGGGCCCAGCCTGCAGGAATCCCTGAACTCTTTGTAGATGGACAAGGAAGAGGACCACTTGTCCTCTGGTGGCCCTGAACTCCCTAGTCCCAAGTGGCTGCCTAACTCTGGTGATCCAACACTGCAGCACATGCCATCTCCTGCCATTCACGTCCCATAGCTCGAATTTTAATTTTACAAGTATAATTGGCCAGAAATGACACTTTTTGTCTGGAGAGATTCTGAGTAAGAACATTATGGAAATAAATACTTTTGAGAAAGCAAAGTACTTAGTTAGCCATTGTCCTTCCAATGATGAGGGAGAGGAATGGAGAATATTTCCACAGAGTGTTCACACAATGAAGTTAAATTCATACTTATTCTTTATTTGGTCACAAAAAAGTTGAGCTTCTAAATTTGTTTATTGGGATGAATTGTCCTATATTATTCAAACACTGCCATTAATAGTTGCTTTACAAGGATATTAACATGTGTACATGAGCCTTTGCTGTCTGCTATGAAAAAAGAAAGTTTATTTCTTAAAAATACTTGTTGCATAGTAAGTATTCTCTTGAAGTACTGAAGCTATGATTTCGCTTCTCTACTTTCTGAAATTTAACTCTGATTTTTATGTCAATAATCCTGCTATAATGGGCCCAACTAGAATATGTTTTAAATTGAAATCTCTTACATTAGTAAGGGCATTTGTGAGATTTTCCCTCAAATAAAATAAATACTTGTTTGTAACAGATTTTAATGCTGCCTCATCCTTTCCTAGTTGTTTAGGTAGAAACAAAGAGCGCTCCCAATCTGACCTGGTAATCCAAACATTTCAACTCCGGGCCTGATGAAGGCCCAAGCCATCGGCTGATTTTAGAATGCACCCACGATCAAGAAGCTCTTTTGCTCCTGTGTTGTTTCCAAACTCATGCCAACCTGGAAGTACCAACCTTGGATCCCGGCAGGCCTGGTGGTCCATTCAGCCCGTCCCTTCCAGGTGGCCCCTGGGCCAAGGTAGAAAAAAAATAAAATTAGAATAAAAAGCATATTTAGGAAACACAGCACTAAGCTGTTTCGAGCCAGGAACTGACTCTGAGAGTAGGTGAACAGGTCTTCCTCCTTCTCCAGCTGCGTCCCCTTCCCAGACTGACTGGTCTCCTTACACACTATGCTACTAAGACACACAGCACCACTGGTCAGTGCCCCAGGTCCAGTTCCTCAGACGAGTGAGATGGGCAAGTGGGACAGGACTCTCTGCACTCCATTCCTACCCTCAGTTTCCAAGAGCACCAGGGCCAATGCTATCCACTGACTACTGCCCTGCTCTCCACAATCTCTCTGCCACATGTTTCTCCTTCCTGCTCTGATTCTTCCTTTTGTCCCTCAGAAGAGCAAGCATTCAATCTCTTGGCCTGGTTTGGCACTACTGCCCTTTTTTTCTGATGGCAACATCAAGGGGCTCCATGTTGTAGTTTCTAATTTAAAGTTCTCCTTACACTCTCTCCTTACAACCTGGCAGGACAGCTGTCATTACAGGTGTTGCAGGTGAGGAGACAAGAGCGGCAGAGGTTGAATGGCCCCCTCAAGGTCACAGAGCTAGTAATGGGGACCCACAAGGATCTCCTGGCTCCATTTGCAGGTTCCTTCCACTCCACCTAGACACTTTCTCTTCTGTACTTTATATGGTGTATCAGGAGCACACATGTTCTTCAATGATGGATCTAAGATACATAATTTCTCTTGATGACAGATCTCATGAGCTATTGTTTTGGAAACCAAAAGTTAATGCTTATCAGGCACAGTGGCACATGCCGATAATCCTAGCTACTTGGGAGGCTGAGGCAGGAGGATTACAAGTTTGAGGCCATTCTGGGCAACTTAGTGAGACCCTGTGTCAAAATAAAATTTAAAAGTGGGGTTGGGGGTTGGTGATGTAGCTCAGTGGCAAAGCACTTGCTTAAAATACATGAGGTCCTAGGTTCAATCCCCAGTGCTTCAATAAAAATAAAAAAGTTATTTTCTTTCATAATCCTGGTGTTTCTTCTGTCCCAGAACTTGCTGTCACCCCATTTAAGAACCCCTGAGTCTCCAGCCTGGGCTGGTGGAGCAGTGTCATGGGAGTCCAGGTCTTGGGAAGAGGAGCAGATGGGGTTGTTCAAGGCCACCTGGAGCAATGCAAGCAGGACCTTGACCAAGAACAGACACCAAAGCCAGAAGCCACATTTCACACCTAAGTTACCCATGGCCTCAGAAAACTGTTCATGCTGATACACATTTGGATGAACCCACTGGGTCAGTTAAGACTCGTGGTGGCACTGCCAGGAGGCACCCATTACACCATGTTTATTGGTGACACTGCAGTTGACTGTGTGTCCAAGGAATGCAGTTCACCAGGTGTTCCTTCCAGGTCTGTGTCAGTTCACCTGAGTGCATGCTACAGCGCTGCATTTACGTCTCACGCAATATGGCATGATGCGCTGGGGCTCAACTTAGCTTAGAGTGCTGATGCTGCAAAGGTCTCTGGTTCTGTCTCCTGGGGGCCTTCACCTATATGCACTAATGGCTCTGTGGCCCATGGAGGAAGGGGAGAGCTGCCACGCACTGCACAGGCTGCTTTGCCTCCTCCTTGCCCTTCTGCAGTGTCTGAGCCCTCCACCAGTGCCATGGCCCTCCCCACTCAGCAGCTCCATGAGGAGACTATGTCACAGGGAAATAAATCCCTAGAGGCTGCCCTGGGGCAGATCATCAGGCATATCCAGCTCTTGGTCACATGGTGCCAGAGTCTTGCAGGCCACTCCATCAGCCTGTCCTGAAAAGGACATGCCAGCATGCAAGAAGATGCACCTGCCTTTAACCCCCAGCTACTATGTGATTTGACCTGGCTGAGCTCCACCTGCAGGACCTGAAAACAACCAGAAGGCCCCTGAGAGCCCTGGGGTCATCTCAGCTTGCAGATGGGAAAACCTGATCAGGACAATAGCAGATAGATGGGACAGTAACAGGAAGATTGGCCACACCTGAATCCTTTCTCTCATCTCCCAAGCCTTGCTTCTGCTACTCTCCAGGCATCCCTTAGGGACAAGTGGTCACACTTTACAAAGTGAGGGACCTTCAAATGTGTCTTAGGGTAACAACAGCAAGGATGGTGGCTTGGGAAGAGTGGCCCCAACCCACACCATGGCCAGGGCATGTGGGGCAGTCCCAGGATACAGGAAGACTCTGCAGAAGGGGGAACAGAACTGTGTGTTGAACTTGGAACCCACTGTAAGGAGCAAAGCGCGTGGGGAGTCATCAGATCTGAGGGAGCCCAAGGGCCAGCAGCAAGCACTCTCCTGACCTGGAGCAATGGCGGAGAGGGCAGGGTAAGTGGGAAGACGCTGCAGGACACTCACCTCATGGCCAGGAGGCCCAGGCTTTCCCGGGAAGCCAATCTCTCCAGGTAAACCCTGGGAAGAGACCACATGGAAGTTGTTAGACCATTTGGAGATAACAATCCTTGTCCTGACTCTATTCCTGGCCCAGGCCCAGGCCTCTAGAGGGCTCTGAGGAGGGCACAGTTGGGTACCCACCACTTTCCATACTGGCATAGTAAGGTGAAGAATTGCTACATCTCCAAAGCTGGTAGTCCACGGTTTGTCTGGTCAGCAGCTGGGGCCACTGTCACGTTCACCTCCACCGGGGGCAGGAAAGAATGGTCCCCTCTGCCCACTGCTGAGTCTGCCCCACCCAGGGCCTACTCTGAGGAGTTTCCAGTTGCCCCCCAAAACATGGGAGAAGAAATGTTAACAAACCCTTGCTCTGGTCCTGTTTTGTCTGAAAGTCACAAATGACTGCAGATACCTGAATCGGCCCAGAAGCCCGACATGCTGCCTACACCATGTCTCCAGCAGCCACCAGCCTCAGCACTGGGTTGACTCACCTGCTATTTACAATCAAAGGGGCCCAAGGGTCTGGGAGTCCAGAGGCATGGGGGTGTGTGCGAGAGGGGGGTCCTCCTGTTGGCACCTCTGCATTGGACTTGGGCAGAGAAAAGACAAGTGTCCATGCAGGAAGATGCCCCTGACCCCACAAGCATGGAAACCCCGTGAGTGATCTTACCGGGGGGCCTCCTGGTCCAGGGGGTCCTGGGACACCAGGTAGTCCAGGGGGGCCCTGTACAGAGAGAGCAGGGTGGTTACAAAAGTGCACAGAGCAGCCTGCTGGTGACGGTGGCATTTGAGAGAGAAAGAGGGCAGTGGGTACAATGACGAGGAGGGACTTGGCTTTATCTGCAATGCCTCAATTCAACAGAAAGGACCAAAGCAAAAAGGAAAGACCTGGAGCACAATGTGCAAACCACTAACAAGTGTCACTATTGGGTGATGGGAATTTAGCATCTTTGTGTTGTTATCACACCAAGCCAGGAACCTGCCTGTGTCCTGGCTGGCCTGATTGGGACTCCCACCCGTATAAGAAATAAGCAAACAACATAAAAAGTCAAAATGAACTTTGTGCATTTTGAGAAAATTGGGGAGAAGCAGCTGGATTGCTTCCCTTTGGGCGCCACAGAAGAGGTGACAATGGATAGGAGCCTGTGACACACACATGTAGATGAGCCAGGCTGTGCTGAGCTGGAGAAGAGGTCAGCCTTCAGCTTCCTCAGCACCCACACAGCCCAGCGGGGGACTGTTATTCCCAGCATGAGGGGACTGGGGGCTCTCTGCTTCAACTTTATCTATTACACTCACCTTTAAAGTACTTGAACATTTAAAGTGAATACATACGTATGTGTATGCACACACACATGCACACAGTGGGTTAACCCACTCACAAAGATCTTCCAGAACATTCGCAATAACTAGTCAGGGAACAGAGCTGCATGAAGAGCGTGGGTCTTGAGGGCCTGGCCCTGCTGCTTCTGTGGGTCTGGGGAGAGCCATGCGTCTGTACTTTAAAAGTGCTTCCTGAGGCTGATGGAGGCCAGTCTTGGTGGCCTTTCTCCAGGCCTATACCATGTGTTACTGCCATCATCCATTCCCTGCACCTGTGCCCTGGACACCTTCAGTGGCTGAGAATGGCCACAAGTACTACTAGTGAACAGAAACCAGGACAGCGCCTGTCCCCACTGCAGATGACAGTGGGGAGGGGAGAAGGGGTAAACATGATGGTGTTAGAAAAGACTAGTGCCATGAGCACAGAGCAGGAGTAACTCCATGTACCTGGGGGAGGAAGGAGGGGACACAGGGGGCTCCTGAGTCCTGAAGAGAGAAGAAACTGTCCACAGTCCAGGTAGATGATGGCAGGTGGAACTGGACACCTGAGGGCCACTGGAGTTAAAGGGGCTGTTTTTGAGCAAGGGGCAATGGCTCCATATGGGAAAAAGATGCAGGCAGGGCCAGGACCCCAGAGGCCTGGGGATCCAAGGTCAAGATACACAACTTGCCTGGAAGGTCTTGGGTAACTAAGAGAGTCTAAGAAGGCTCATGTTGGTCACACGTGTGTTTAGAAAGGCGGCTCGCGGTCTGGAGGAAACTGAGGGTGGTAGGTGGATAGTGGGTCATATACCAGGGGCCATTAGCAACTGCACAACAGTGGGGCCCTCAGAGAGAGAGAGTTCAGAGCCCTGAGTGTTGACAGGCTTCTGACAGCACTCCGCACTCTTACATTACATCCACCAGTGACGCTGCAGCTGAGGACTCCTTCAGCGGCTCTGGGTTCCTGATGATTATGTCCTGGTTTTTCTACCTTGTATCCAGAATTCTTCCAGGTCTATTCACGACCTCTCTGTCCCCTCACCTCCACTACTGCCAACCACTGCCCACTCAACCTCCAGGACTGGCAGAGGACCTGTGCTTGCCCAGGTCTCTCTCAGGGCACTCCCTCTGGCCATGCCTCAGCCTTCCTAATGGCCTCCCATTCCCCAAGTGGAATTAACCTCTCCCTGCTCCATGCTCAGGGCCAGCACAGCTGCTCATCTGTCCCAGAGACCATCAAGAACAGGCCCTTCTTATTCCGTCTGCATCTCCCTCAGCAACCAGCCCTGGACATGGCACAGAGCAAGTGCTGAGAAAATTCTAGAAGAAGTCTTATGAACCCAAACAGAACAGGGAGCAATTTGTGTTCAGAGAATTGACCACTTGAGGGCGACACATACTAAAGAATGGCAGAGGTTGCTGCATCCGGGGACTGTTCCCTTCTCTGCCTCAGCGGGGCACATATGAGTCAAAAACAGGCATCAAATAGCAAAGAGGGATTTTTGATGTCACCAGATTTAGATTTCTCTGTAGGGCACTCAGACCTGGTGTATCTTTGAAGTTGGGGTCGCATCTGTTCCCACTGGAGACATCTGCTCTGAGATGGAGCAACTGGGGCCTGGCAGACCTGGACAGTGCCCTGTCAGGGACTGGTTTCCCTAGAGAATGAGCTGGGGAAGAAGCCCCAAGGAAAGCTTCTGCCCACCTGTCAGCTCACCCTTCTCAGCAAAGCAATGGCCCCACGAGCAGCAGGACAGGGCACCTGTAGCTTCCAGGCAACTACAGGCTCTTCAGCAGGATCCCCAAGCACCTGTCGGCACCCCGGCCTGAGGAGCTAATCCAAGGTCCTTCCCACTCTTTTGTGGCACCCTGGGCACAGTTCATTTCCTTTTCTCTTTATGCTTCTATTAATGTGGACGGTCCCTGGATTGGTTTGTGTTTTTCAAAATGTTTATCCTCCAACTATGGTATAAACTGGCTTCGCTGCTCCTTACCCCTCTGGCCAGGCATGGGGAGGACTAGTAAAGCAGGAGCAGTGTCCTGAGAGGACCCAGATGTGTGGGCCCTTCACCCTACCAGTGGGGCATAGAGACTCCTTCAACTAAAAAGTCGAAAACCCAAATGTTTAAGTACCTACTATATGCCTGGCATTCTGACAGGTCCTTGCATATACTGTCCTATGTCCCTGGATAAGACCTGTCTCCTTGTCCATGTGAGGTCCAATCAGGAACCAGGTCAAGGCTGCAGTGGAGCCTACACCTCAAGGAAGCACACTGAAGCCATGTCTGCTACTCCTGGCTCAGGGACAGGCTCCCTGGCTTTACGGAGAACCAGAGTCCGGCTGTCTGAAGTGGGGGTCCTACATTCTAGAAGACAGCAGATGATATCTAGAGGGCAATGGCACAGGGCTGGCAGCTGTGGCATCCATGGGTGTGAGCTCTATTATTGATTTGGTCTCCTCTTTTGTACCTGCCCCAGAAGTTGAGAAGATTCTCAATAAATATCTCTTGAATCAAGTTGTATGATTAATACAACATCAAAATGAGGAAACCAAGTCCCAGAGAGGGAAAAGAAAAGTGAAGAAATTCCTCCAAGATCGGATCCTAAGAATAATGCTAGTCTAGACCCAGTGGTATGTCTGGGTTCCTCGTCTGGACCAGGCAGCCTGGGAAGAAGAGAAATCTGAACTTACATGGGAGGGTGCTATACGTGGGGAACGAGCTGAGGACACCTTCCCTGGCCAAATCAGCATAGTTCACAGAGATCAGACAGGGGCAAGCCCTCTGGTACCCTCCAGGGAAAATGTAAGCTCCTGGGGCCTGTCTTTACTGGGGAGATGGAAGCTGAGAAAAGACTGGGCAGGACCAGCGCAGGAGGGGACATGAGTAAGAGGGGTCAGACACCAGGTGACCACTCATTCTCAGCCTGGGGTGAAAGACAGGGCCATGCAGCTCCAATGAAACTGCTGGACAGCCCAGCCTTGCTGTGTCCAGGCCACACATGGCCTTCAGATCTGCAATGTTTACTGTGGACACACCCGAGGACATTCAAATCCAGGTACTCTCCTCTGCCTGGCAGAGGGACTCCAGGTGAGGCATTTGCATTTTCTAGATGAGGAAACATTCCACAATAGAGGCCAAACACAATCTCATCTTTCTTGGATGAGGGTTATGGTGCCTGAGCATCTCCCACAGCCTGGGCGTCACACTTCTTATCTTCTGATCCTCAGCTTTACAGTGTCACATCGACCTAGCAGGATCTGCCCACTGGGGCTGGGTGGTTTCCTCTTGCTTTGAGGTAAAAGAGCAGCACAGGGATACCCTGTGACATAGATTGTAAGGGGACCTTTGGGACCCTGTCATCCCAAGCCGTGTCAGCTCTGTCCTCTAACAGCCTACATGTGACAGTGCTCCTGTCCCCACAGAGGCTTCAGGGGATGAAAGGAAAGGCAAATGCCTCATCCATTACTGCTGGCAGAGTACAGAGCACTCAGATAAGGAACAATGTCAGCACTGACTGCATAGGCGCTCAGAATGGCAAAAGGGGCCAGGCAAGCCAGGGTACTGCCAGCATCCACTGTGCCCTTGAGGGGATTCCCCAGCAGGTGAACAACAGCTTTATGTCCCAAATGCTAAGCTCACTCCATCCCTGAGCATGTGGGGAAGCCATCCCTGGGGTCCCAGTATGGGGTGCACAGGGTTCTTTCCTGCTGACTGCGGGATACCACTGTGCTCTCTGGGATCTCAAGAGACCCTTTTCACCAGAAGACCACAGTCCAGTGGAATAAAGGAAACCATGCCCCCTTGGAAAGCCACCCAAGGGTCAGGCACCACAGGCCGCCTAGAGCTCCAGCAGCTGTGTGACCTGAGGGGAGAGGTGTGCTCCGGCCAGTGAAGCAGGTGCAGTACTTTGCAGAGCTGTTTCACAGAGACTCCGTGGGTCCTGCATGTGGAAGAGCCCCAGAGATGCTCATTGGGTAGAATTACAGAATGACAAAGGAAAATGCTGTAAAGTCACAGGAAGCAGGTGAAACCATGACAGGCAGGCCAGAAGCATCCAAAGGTAGGTTGTGCTTAGTCTTGAGGGACCAAGGGGAGTCTGGAAAAATGGGAGTGGGAGAAAAGGGACAGGCATCTGAAGCAGATGGAACAGTGGAGCTGAGGCTGGGGGTGCGAGGACAGGAACAGGTGGCTCGGTGCTGGGGACACGGGGTGAGGGTTGGGCAGCATGCCGGGGTAAGCAACACTGGGATATGCCTTTGAGGGAGCACACATATTATAGAGGTCCCCTGAACAAGTGACGCAAGCAGGACTGAGCTCAAGAAGGCAGATTTCTGCCATCCTTAGAAGATGAGGACCAGGAGGCAGACAACTACGCCGGCGGGGAGAAAGCCTGAGCTGGCTCCAGGGGGCAGGGGCGCCAGGGAGGGGTGCAGACTAGGGGCTGGCCTGGGAGAGGGACGTCACCACTCAGTGGCCAACTGAATTGGGACACGGATGTGGCCGGAGATACTGAGGAGCATGGGACCTTAATGGAAACAGATTCTGTAGGGGAAGGAACAGTGGGCTTTGCATAGTGAACGACAGGCTCAGCTTGGAGGTGTTGAGGTACAGGAAGCTGAGCAGAGACGCTGCTGTGGGTGAGTGGAGAGGGGACAGGGTGTTGGTGTGCCTGATGCCATGAGCTGAGAGCTCCAGGACAGGCTTCTGCATTTCCTAGAAAAGGCCACAAGGCCGACACTACCTGGACTTTCTTGGAAGAGGGTCATGGTGCTTGAGCGTCGTCCATGCCCTGGGGGGACATTATGGTTAAGCCCCACGGCTGCAGCTGAGATGGAACCAAGCTCCGTGACCTTCTGATCGGCTCTAATGGGCACTTCCCTCCCCTCCCCTTTTCTCCTGAAAATCAAGTTGAGCAACCCCCAAACAGAATAGCTATTTCCGTTGTCTCACTGGTTTCTAAATAAAACTAGAAGACTAAAAAATCATAGAAAAACAATGTTGAACTTGTTTTCTATTTTTTCTACAGGCTCGACTAGCACTTGAGTGTTCTAGAAACGAGGGACTCCCTTCTCCTCCACTTGCCCAGCTGCAGCCAGAGCAGAAGGGTCTACAGCCAAGGACCCCTCACACCCTCTCCCTCTGTTATAGCTGAGAAGATCAAGGCTCAAGAACAAAGGGGGGGGGAAATGAAGGGAGAAACTAAAGTGTAAGGTCAGGACCCCCACAGTGCGGTGGGCAGCTTGCTCTTCTCCTGGCAGAGAGATGGAGAGGTGGGAGCTCATGTGAAAATCAGGGCCTTGGTTTCAGATGGCATGGGTCAAATGCAAGGTGGCCTCATGCCACCTCAACAGCCTTAAGTAACTGAGACTCGGTGCATCATGAAGGCTGCAGGTCATTGAGTGGAAGAAAGAAGCTGTGTTCACCAGCCCCGCCCAGGAGGACTTCTCCATGGGCACTTCTCTTTCTTCTCTCTTAATCCTCAATAAAGATATCTAAATTACCAGCTAGTCCAATTGGTAATGAGACTGACATATAAGCCAATAGATCTAAATGAATACAGCAAAACATGACTGTTTTCATTATTATTAACGAAAACAACTAAGTAATGACTCCACATTATAATTAGCCAATCAGCCCAATTATTATTAATGAAATGACATTTGATCCTCTAACACTGAGTAAACAGCTATCTAATGCAATTAGTGGTTACAATAATGATGCATAAATAACCAATTAGCCTAATTATCATTAATAAAGAAATAGCAAATAAGTACCCTGATTACACCTAGTTCCCACTGAAGTATATGCACAAGTCGGGGGAATTTGCAGAGCCTGAGAATTGCCCGTGTCAGTCTACACAGCAATCACACTACCTGCACAACCTGGAGGCACTGGCCTTATGGGAAGGTGTTCACAATCTGTGTCTTCCCCTCAGATGCAGATGCCCAAAGCCCCACTGTGGTCCTGCCTGCCTCAGGGGGTCCTGCACAGAGGCCCAAGGCACATCACCACCCAGCTCTCAGGCCAGCCTCCTCCGCTGGCTGTTTCCAGCGGAAGGGACTTCATCCCACCCACAGCACCAACTGGCACCGCCTTTGTGCCCCCTTCAGGGGAGAGAGTCCTCATAAAGACTGCACAGATATGCATATTTATCCTAAAATTTTCTAGCATATGAAGTTTTTCATCTTGAAAAGGCACGGAAAAGCCTCTTATCAGATGCCCACTTCCCTGGGGCCGTACCTGCATAGGGACTGCTGGGTCACCTCTCCTGCTGTGGGCCATACTCACAGTCTGAGCCCAAGTTTCTTTAGACCTTAAGTGGGGACAAGCACCTTTCACTTAGAAAGTTATAAAGAATTGACAGAATTGCATATGAAGGCTCCACAGTGTCTGGTGATGGCAAAAGCCACACACATGGGCCTGCCTTCCTCCTCTGCAGCTACTCTGCTGTGGCAGGCTGAAGAATGTCCCCCCAAGGACCCTGAGTGAAAGGCTTGGGCCCAGGGTGAGGGCTGGGGATGCTCTGGACCTCCAAGAGGTGGGGCCTAGTGAGAAGGCCTCAGGCCATTGGGTATGCCCTGGAAGGGGAGGGCAGTTCCCTAGTTTCTTCCACGCCCTGTTCCCGGCTGGAGATGTGACCACTCACACACCCACCTTCACCAGAGGCCTACATCAATGGGCCACCCAATCCTGGACTTGAACCTCCAGAACTGTGAGCCTCATACCTCCCATAAGCCGCCTGTGTCAAAACTGACTAACACATACCCTTTTGGGAATGTGCCACCATTGAATTGACCATGACTTTCCAGGTCAGTATAGGGACTCCATCTGGTCTCCACAAAGCCCTGCCACTCTCCAACCCCAGCTCAGTGCAGTAGATTGTCCTTCCCTTGCCTATTTATGATGCTTTGGCATCTTGAGATCTTACTGATCCCTGAAGCTTGTTTCTAGAGATAATAAACAACTTAACTACAAGCAAGACATTGATAGGCAAATTGACAAACCCTAGTCCATACCTCCACCTAGCCTTCCATCAGGCTCCTGGAGTCTGGAATAGGACACTATCTTGCCATATATCACTCAAGGACCAGATGGCAAGCAAATCAGAGACCAGTACCATGGCCTAGAGCCTGCTGAGGGTATATGAACTGCTCGAATTGAAGCTGCCCAACTACACAGCCTCCTTGCCTCTCCTTCCTTCAGAGCCTGATGTACGTACTTCTCACGTCTCCCCCTCACTCCTCTGATCTCTGGACCAACTCTGATGTTCCCCCAGGCAGCCCTGCAAGATGTGGTCCCCTCCATGGGAACCGTGACCAACTACCTTTTCAGTGGCATGATTCCCATAGAGGGGCGTCCCTGGCCTCGCCCACCTGGATACAAACAAAACTCAAGGCACACAGTGGTGACACTGTCTCTGCCTGCATGTCTTTCTGCACCACAGGCACATGGCTCCTCAGGTGACAGATCATGGGTACTTGGGTTTTACAGCTCCAGAGCTGAGCTTGGTACTGAGGGAACCACTCAAGGAACAAATGTACAGACACACAGGTGATAAGCGAAGGAAAGTGGTGAGCAAGCCCAGGCAAGGCGGGCATGGATGGGCCAGGAAGAGTGGCAAAGAGGGACTGGAGAGGTCCAGAGACCCTGCCTCTTAGGTCAGGCATGGCTGGCTGGAAGGCAGCTTGCGTCCCTCAGCCGTGTCCCAGTCCAGGGCAGCAGGCAGTGACGCTCTGCACCGCCGGTTTCTGGAATCCCTGAGTAAGTCAGCATGCGCGACGCCAGGCAAATCCCTGCTATGGGGAACCTGGTAATAGTCATGTCTTCAGTACCCAGCCCAGTGCCTGGCGTTCAGTGACGATCTGCTGAATGAAATGACTTCAAAGCTAAAATTGAAAAGAACTGTTTCCCAGGACAACAGAATGTAAGGAGAAAAAAAAATCAAAATAATGTGATAGAGCTGCATTGATAGTGAATTTGATATTATTTTATTTATTTTTATTTGAGATAGGGTCTCACTATATTGCCCAGACTGGCTTCAAACTCCTGGGCTCAAGGGATCTTCCTGCCTCAGCCTCCAAGCAGCTGGTACTACAGGTGTGACATTGCACCTGGCTACTGGTGCATTTGAAAACAGAGCCAAGCTTTGCTCATTATGAAGCAAGGATAGACAGCAAATGCGAACCCCACTCTATTTTTACGTATTAACAACAAAATACCAAAATGGGTATGGACTCCTTAGAAAACCGTGAATTATGGTGAATGATATATTCCTCACTCCATGGCCTATACCTACCAATTGAGAGGTGCTAGGAATGAAATCCAAGACTCACTAGACACTCATGCCAGCAAGCAGCAAGAGCTGGTTTCTGAGTGTAGTCTGCAGTGACACCTGGCCAGTGGCAGACTACCATGACTCAGCGTGGAAACCGAGGTATCTGTCAGGGAACAGGTGGGGCTAAACCTAGCTGCTGACCACAGCTCCGGGAGGGGCCAGACAAGGGTCTGGGGATAACTCCCATCCATTCGCTCACTGGTAGTATAGCCAGACCAGGGCGGCGGCCATCACTCCCCTAGTGCTCTCTGTGCCTTGGGGACCCCAAATCTCCTGTCACAGTCTCGGCGTTTCTCTTTACCCAAGTATTCTTATTTTTTGCCAAATGATGAAACAAAAGTCAGAAGGTCAAATACACGTCCAGGATCCCCTCATCAGAAAGTGGTGAGGGCTGACATTTGAGCCCGGGTCTCTCTGACTCTAACGCTGCATCTTCTCCCCATGGCACTGCTGTGCTGTGAGTCCACTAACCAGAAGACAAGACTGGGCATGGGAAAGGGGAGCAACTGATCCAAGGTAAAGAAGGATGGAGAGAGCCTGGATACCTGCAATGCCAGGTGTGGGCTCCTGTCCATGCCACGGAACCCTGCAGAGTGCTCACTGGGGCTGCATTGGCAAAGAGGGGTCCTGGGTCACCTGGGGAGTGAGGGATTTGGTTTGAAGTCAGGTGTCCCCTCAGCAGAGGTGGCCCAGAGTTAATCCCTCTGCATCTGGGAGTGTAGCCCTTCATCTGCGAAATGCCACAGGACCCTGAGCCTGCTGACTGCACTGGACAGCAATGGGGATCCCCTGGGCCACACTAGAATGGCACAGGGGAAACTGTGCAGGGGCAGGGAGTGGGACCAAAGCAAGAAACAGAGCTGGGTCCTGAGGACCAGCAGGAGTAGGACAGGGAAGAAAGAGGAGGAAGGGGGCAGAGAAGGAAAGACATGCAGGTTGGGAGCAGCCCCTGCCCAGGAGAGAGGCCTCCATGATGGAGGCCATCATCTCATCACTTTACAGATGGGAAATTGAGGCCCAGTGAAGGGAAAGGACTTGGCCACAGTCGCAGCAGGCTGGGAAGCAGACCAAGACCAGGACCAGGACCCGGGTCTGCACCGCCTTTTGGTTTTTCTGGCGGCTGGCAGGGGCTCCTTCCCATCCTGGGCTCATCCTCCCACCACTCTGCTCTGTGCTCCATCCTCTTGGGAGACCACGTGCTGTTCCTGCAGCTCTGGAGACCAGAGCTGTGCCCTACTGGCCAGAGATGGCTACTGACCATTCTCTTTAACACTTTGGTAGTGACTAGCAGGACTCTGGCTCCGACCTGAGAACTACCCAGGCACTCCCTAAATCAGAGAGAGCAGCACTCTACACAGGAGGATTTAAAGACAGTAGTTACCTGCAGCCCCAGCGATCCAGGGACTCCTGGTGGGCCCACGTCACCTTTCTTCCCCTGAATGCAAAAGAAGAAGCCCAAATTAACCAACAGGCAATCATTACCATCACTACCCAGAGCCTATGACAATGGATCTCCATGGAAACCTCAGTCTTCGTGGCGCAAACCGCATGACTGTCCCCCAGGAGTGCCCAACAGAGGACAGCATGGATGGGGAAGGGGCTAAGGCTCAGGTCAGAGGGGCTTGGCTGTGGATCCCACATTGTAGGTAACACAGGGCCCCAAGTTCAAAAAGCACAAAAAAGTACACCTGAGAAAAATCTCCTTAGCTCTCCACCACCATCCAGCTTCTTTCCTAACCTGCCAGAGGTTGCCTAATCCTTCCAGAGATTTTGTGCATAGGTCAGCATCTCCCTCTCTCTCGTTCTCTCTCTCTCTCACACACACAAACCCCTCCCCTTTGCCCCCCTGTTTCCTTCACAAACTTCAGATTACCATCCAATCTGCTAACCAGTCTCGCTTTTCCACACTGGTTGGCCCTGGCTGTGTCCTGTGTGTGTCCTGAGAGCCTCCACGGCCATCACAGACACAGTGTCTCCTCAAGGATGGGGTGGGATATGTAGATAGCCCTACTGTGGACAGCAGGCCCCCGAGGCCCTTCTGTGGTTAGAATCATTGCTACACTGTGTGCCCTGCACCAGGGCAGGGGCATTTTGGGGGACGATCATCCTCACTGGACTGAATCTGCCTCCCCAGAGGGATAAGAAGTGTACTGGCACATTTAATTGACACCTGAGGTAACGGCATGCATTGTACAACAAGGTCCTGTGAAGAGTGGCTGTGAGCATCTCTGTTCTCTTCTTGTAATTTTTCCTGATTTAAAAAAACGGTTCAAACATTTTTTAGAAAGGTAAAACAAGACTTTGAGGAAGACCCACATTCTGTGAGTGATGGTTTAGTGGCCACATCTTCCTGGTTCTGCCTGCCTCTCCTTGCAGGAGGACCCTGTGAAGCAGGTGTTCACAGGCCCCGTGAAAGCTGAGACTTGCTTAAGAAGCTAGTGACAGAGTCGGGGTTCCACTCACTCTGTGCTATCTTGAAATGTAGATGTACGCTGGCCACACTCTTTCTGCGTGTATTTGTTAGACTCTAGAAACTCAAGACCTCAGCTCCCCTCTTGTGGGCATGCTCTCTGCTGCCTGTGACACCTGCTGGCCCATGCTCCTGAGCCCCACCTCACACACACGGAGAGCCCTTCTCTTCCCAGGTCTGAGCCCAGCCCAGGCCATGCTTTTCCCTTTGACCTCCGTCCTTCTCCCCCACTTCCTTCTTTTCCTTTCTGCTGTCCTCCAGCCCTCCTGGAACAGGCTGGCTCTTGGTCATGCTGCCTTAGGAGGGACAAATAGGTCTTAAGGCTGCACAAGAGAGAAGCTGGACTCAGAGGGAAATGCTCAGAACTCCCCAGAGCCTCACATGGACTCATCTGTGGGTGAAAGGCAAGATGCAGTCCTGCCCCTCCCCCTGCTCACTCACCACCACCACCACCACCCCCCCCCGCTCTGTGGCAGGCACTGGCAGAACAAAGCCACAGCTCTGCCCATGCAGGCCCAGTTTCCCAGGGCGCAGGCACGAGCCTGTTACCACAACTCAGCTGATAAGCACTACCGGGAAGGTGGTCTTAGAGCCCTCAGGTGGGCCTGTGGGCTTGGGGAGGCTCCCTGGAGGAGGATGCTGAGGTGGTGGGAGGAGGAGCTGCCTCATGGGACACACTGGCCACAGGAAGAGATCAGGCAAGGAAGAGGCCTAGGAAAGTAGAACATGGGCTCAGACAGCATGCCCAGCAGCTGGCTGCATGTCGGGGGAAGCATGAGGCCAGCAGGGAGTCACAAGGCCTTGTATGACCTTGACCAAGCAGAACCTCCCTCAGGGTCCAGCACTGTGAGTGCCCACACAGCCTGGTACATTCCACATTGACTCTGAAAGCAGCCAGAAAATGGGGTGGGGCTGAACAAACCCTGTCTCCATGCCCAGCCAAAGCCATCCCATCCCACCGGACCACTGGGGCACCCCCCTAAGCAGGCACCATTCTCCACAGGTGGCCCACACCTTTCCCCTCTAAGATGCTAGGATTGTTTCTTGTTTTTGTTTTTGGTACCGGGGAATAAACTCAGGGGTACTTGACCACAGAGCCCCATCCCCAGCCCTACTTTGTGTTTTATGTAGAGACAGAGTCTCACTGAGTTGCTTAGTGCCTTGCCGTTGCTGAGGCTGGCTTTGAACTCGTGATTCTCCTGTCTCAGCTTCCCTAAGTGCTGAGATCATAGGCTTGAGCCACTATACCTGGCTCAGGATTGTATTCTTTTTTTTTTTTTTTTTTGGTACTGGAAATTGAACTCAGGGTCACACAACCACTGAGCCACATCCCCAGCCCTATTTTGTGTTTTATGTAGAGACAGGGTCTCACTGAGTTACTTAGCACCTCACCGTTGCTGAGGCTGGCTTTGAACTCGCGATCCTCCTGTCTCGAGGATTGTATTCTTAAAACACAAATCAGGGCATCCCCCTGCCCAACACAGTGCAATGCTTCTCTCTCCACTTAGCACAAAACTGCAGTGGCCCAGCCTGCCCTCCATGACCCCATTTCCACTGCCCCTCTTTGCACCCCTAGCACTCCTTCCACCTCCAGGCACACTGGCCTGTGTCCTCTACCTTGAAAGTGCCAAATAATCCCAACCTCCAGGTCTTCTCATTGGCTTTTCCTTCTGCCTGGAATGCTGGTTCCCCAGGGAGCCATGGGAACCAATTCAATCAGTTGAATCTGGCCTCTGCTCACATGCCTGCTTATGTGAATGTCTGCTGTAGCCAGTCTCACCAAATCAGCACCCCCTCTGCCCAGCTGTGTTCCCTCATCCTGCTGTGTTTTCCCTGGTTTGTGTCATCCAATACTCCCTGGACCTCTCTATGCACTGCCATCTGTCCCCACTGTGATGCATGTCCTCTGAAAGCAAGGGTCAGCTCTGCTTTTGTTTGCCACTATTTCCTGAGGCCCAGAATAGTACCTGTCACACAGTAGACACACCCCGCACATTGATGGACTGGATAAATGAACTGTCCTCTTGAGATCAATGTGATCCACAGCAATAATGGTAGCAGTGGGGATAGCAGGAGAGGTCACAGGTGGGTGAGTGGGAGGGAAGGAAGATGCAACCTGGTAGTTTATGAACTTGCAGAGAGCACGAGCCCACCTGATTTAGAGCCCTCTGAATGAGAGCCTCTTGCTGCAGAGCCCATTGGCCTTCAGGGTGCACTGAGGTCCAACTCAGAATGAGTTTCTTGACATTTGTCAGGTAAAATGCAAACTGTGGTCACAGATCCCTTCAGAAGTGAGCCAGGCCTTGGAGGCACCATCTCTGCCTCCATCTGATCCTGCTATGATAAATTCAACCCCCAGGGTGGGGAGCAGGAGAGAGCCAAGAGTTGCAGCCCTCCTCCCTGGGGAGTGGAAACCAGACACCTTTAATTTTCTATCCAGACACCACCCCCCAATTGCCCCAGGTTATTCCACAGAGAGTCCCTGGTTATTTACAAGATGAATAAACCATTTTCCCTCAAGGTCAATGGCACCTGGTAAACAATCATCAGAATTCAGAACCCCAGCCAGCAGAGTGCCTCTTTGATGGGAAAGGCTGAAATGAGGGACAGAGGGACACAAACACTGAACGTGGACGGGAAAGGGCCCGAGAGCAGAAGGGATGCAAAGGTCGGATGTGACTGAGCAGAATTATTCGCTGAGATGCCTGTGTGATGGGGTGGGATGAACTCCCCTCTCCTAGGTGGTGCCGTGGCTCCTGGGGCTGCTTCCAGGCCTCCACAACCTGCCTTGTCCACTGGCCGAGACCTTATGTAACAATGCTGCTCATGCCCTGGGAGTGCCACCTGCATGGGTAAGGAGGTTCCTGACAGGCACGACCTCAGGAGATGCTCCCCTTCTGGGAAGTAAAACACATCCGTCAGGAAGAGCAGAGCTGTGGGCAGGTAGGAGGATGTGGTGGGAAGAAGAGAAGCAAAGAAATCCGCCCACACAAGCAAACAGTGCCAGCCTAAAGACTTCAATAGGGAGGAAAAAACCAAGAAGGTGGCAGAAGGCCAGAGAAGGAATAAAAGTGTCAAAACTTTGTGATCAGAGTAGTGTCACAAGCAGCCTCTCTCTCGACAAAGGCAAGACCTGTCATGGATCAGCTGTGAGGTGCACCACCCAGAGAAGCACCACGGTCACCATGCCTGGCAGGCTCCACACCCTGTGCTCCCTCCTTCCTTCTACATGTCTGGCACCCAGAGCTGCCAAGGCCTCTCAGAGCTTCCGGTACCCAGGACCACAGGAGCAGCCCTGCTCCACACCCACCTCCTTCCTCCAGACCTGCTGGGCCCACCTGTTCACAAGGCCACCCCTCATAAAGAGTGGAAGAAGCCCTGTCCAAGATGCCCACCTCTGAAAGGCAGGGGCTCCTCATCATCTGAAAGACATGACATCTGAGCTGGCTGGTTTGGAGACTGCCAGGCCCTTGTTCCCTTCTGCCTCCTCAGGAGTGTCCAGGGTTCTTGCTCCCATCCCCTGGGGGCAGCTCACAGGGCTATGTGGCTCAGCCCCAAACACCCCCCGGGACTTCTGGTCTCTGGGTTTTGCCCACATTGCAGCCTCTGTCTGTAACCCTCCATCTTAACTTGTCAAAATCACATCCTAAATCACTGTCACCTCCTCCATGAAGCCCCAACAATAAAAGATATAACCCCCAAATGGGAAAACAAACATACGTGACATATGGATTCCTGGGGGCCACCTAAGCGCTGACAAGTTAGAACTGCCCGCTGTACAGTACAGACTTCTAAGTGATTCTGTCGACCTGGCTACTCAGCAAACTCAGAGCGAGTCTGTGTTCTTCACCGATCCTTTCCTCTGTGATACTGTAAGGAACAAATCCTACATCTAAGGTAGCTGAATGGGAAGAGCAAACTATTTAACTCACTGTCTTAGTTTTCTAGTGCAGAGGATTGTAATCATTGGTATTATCTCAGAAGACAATGGTAGAAGAAATAATTCAACATTTGAAGATGTTATTGATAAAGTACAATAAAATGTCACTCAAACATGCCAGATGATGATGAGAGTGAGGGAGAAGATGGTGGTGACTTTAGTGGAGAAATGTGGACAGCAGTGTTCTGGATTGTTAAATCCTGCAGTGGGTGGCAGAACATGCGTCTAGCAGGCTTACTTTCTGAACTTCCCCAGCAATATCATGGAGATTAAATGAAATGACATCTATAACATACTCAGTAATAGTGGTGGTGGTGGTGGTGGTGATGACAGTGATGGTGCTGATACTGGTGGTGATTGTGATGGTGATGGTGGTGGCAGTGGTAACAGCAATGGTAGTGCTATGGTTATAATGTTGGTAATGGTGAGAATAGAAATGATGATGGTGGTGACAGTGGTGGTGGTGGTGGTGGTGGTGATGGTGATGGTGGTGGTGGTGGTGGTGGCGGTGGTGATGGTGGTG